>JARSSU010009910.1:0-31713 GCA_029619165.1 Eurosta solidaginis | reverse complement strand
TCAAGAACTCAATTTGAGTTTTTGTGTTTCAGTCAGCTTTTAAGTTTTTCCAAATAAACATATGCAATAGCTAGGTATTTATACTCAGCGTGCTTTGCACACAGAGTATATTAACTTTGATTGTATAACGGTTGGTTGTACAGGTATAAAGGAATCGAGATAGATATAGACTTCCACATATCAAAATCATCAGTATCGAAAAGAAATTTGATTGAGCCATGTCCGTCCGTCCGTCGACCGTCCGTTAGCACGATAACTTGAGTAAATATTGAGATATCTTCACCAAATTAGGTACACTAGCTTATCTGGACCCAGAATAGATTAGTATTGAAAATGAGCGAAATCGGATGATAACCACGCCCACTTTTTATATATATAAAATTTTGGAAAACACAAAAAACCTGATAATTTAGTAAATAATACAGCTAGAATGTTGAAATTTGACACGTGGACTGATATTGAGACTCTTGATAAAAATTTGGAAAAAATTTTTAAATGGGCGTGGCACCGCCCACTTGTGATAAAATAAATTATACAAATATTATTAATCATAAATAAAAATCGTTAAACCTATCGCAACAAAATTCAGCAGAGAGGTTGTCTTTACCATAACGAATGCTTTGAAGAAAAATTAACGAAATCTGTTAAGGACCACGCCCACTTTTATATAAAATATTTTTAAAAGGGGCGTGGACGAATAAAATAAGCTATATCTTTTCAAAAAAGAGCTTTGATATCAATCGTATTTCATTTCCCAAGTGGATTTATAACAATAAATAGGAAAAACTTCAAATAAAAAAATGGGCGTGGCACCGCCCCTTTTATGACTAAGCAATTTTGTATGTCTCGGGAGCCATAACTCGAAGAAAAATTAACGGACCGTAATAAAATTGTGTACACAAATTTTTCCGATAGCAGGAAATATTTCTAGGAAAAATGGACGAGATCGGTTAAAGACCACGCCCAATTTTATATAAAAGATTTTTAAAAGGGTCGTAGACGAAAATAATAAGCTATATCTTGGTGAAAAAGAGCTTTGTGTCAATAGAATATAACTTTCTAAATTGAATTATAACATTAAATTGACAACACTAAAATTTTTGAAAATGGGTGTGGCACCGCCCCTTTTATGACTAAGCAATTTTCTATGTTTCGGGAGCCATAACTCGAAGAAAAATTAACATATCGTAATGAAATTGTGTACACATATTTTCCTTATAGCAGAAAATATTTCTAGTAAAAATGGACGGGATCGGTTAAAGACCACGGCAACTTAGATATAAAACAAGTTTAAAAGGGTCGTAGACTAGAATAATCAGCTATAACTTAGCAAAAAAAATAGTTTTGAATCAATGATATTTCACTTATCAAGTTCTATTGTAAGAGGAAATGGGGAGAAATTTTTTTTTAAACGGGCGGTGCCACGTGTTATGTAGAAAAGTAATTTATCTGAAATGAAATGTACAATTGAAAGCTCACGCTAAGTATATAATGTTCGGTTACACCCAAACTTAGACACCTTTTCTTGTTTTTGTTTAAAATGGGCTTAAGATCTTAAGATGGTCGGGCTTGGTACCGGAACGAACAAGATCTGCATACGGCAAAGGACTATCAACATCGATAATACTCCCCAAGGCCTTCGGGGAGTGTCCTTGTCGCTACAACAACAACACCAACAAAATATGAAATAAGATGATGAACATACACATGCATTTGTCTTTTTATTACAATCACCTTCAGACCATTTTCATAAAATGTTTAAGAATGCAATCATTCATTAGCATGGGACGTTAGCAATACAAATACAAATGAGCATATGAAAATTATTTAATTTATTTGATTAAGCTAAAAAATATGTGAGTGAATTCGAACAACTTTTTATGTTAAGGTTCTCTCATATAAATCACAATTAAAATTAGAAACCAAATACAAAATACTGCTTCAGTCCCCAAATGCTTAATAAGTTGTAATATTTTGCAGAAATGTTTTTGGAAAGTGTTCAGTATTTAATGTAGTTTTAAAAATAACTAATGATGTTTTCTTTTAAAACTTTAAATTATCGCGGGCGTGAATCGAGCTCAAGGCCTTACAATAATTATTTTATCATTATTATTGTTATGATACATTTTTTCTTAATTGAAACAATTTTTAAATTAGAATAGAAGAAGGGATACAAAACAACAAAAATTGTTAATTTTAAATTATTAAATAATTAACTGACTAATATGTTTCATGTCTACTTCGACCGAAATCTGCAAAGGCAGAAGAAATTGGCTGAAAAGCGATTCATGGCAGAATATATACCAGAAATACATGCTAAGCCCCAGATGCTGCCTAATTAGAATGCCGAAAATTCGACTGAAAAGTTCGGCGGTTGATGGAAGAATTGAAGAAGACGATAGCCGAATCTTAGATTTGAGAACATACGCTCAACCACTCGACTATGATAAGTAAGTGTTACATTCCCTCTAATGACTAAAGAGGTGCCGGGTAATGAAGGACTTCGCGCCAAGCTGTTAAAACACGTAGGAAAAAAAAACAAATTATGGAAACATAAGCAATAGAAAAAGCCTAGATAAACAAAACCAGCTAAAGAAAGAAAGTATCATGGCCTTTGCTGTGCTTTTCTTTTAACGTTCGTAATATTATAGGTCAAATTTGTCCACATATTTGGCCATATCATGAAAATGGCTTGTCATAGAACGTCAAATGCGTTTGTAATTCGTTTGACTACAGAGGATAATTAAATTGACCAATAAGTGAAAACGACAATATCCTACCGACATGGCAAATCTAATATTAAAATTTCATTTTACCTAATGAAAACCAAGCATTACAAACAGACGCAGTAGCGTTTATGCAAGAAAATAAGTTGATATCAAAATTAAGGAGCACGCTAAGTGTCCTAATGAGTTTACTTCTTGCTTATTAATTATCCAAAAATTGCAAGCATAGGAGGCGAAGTCCGCTTTGATGGTGAGTTAAATATGAAATGGTCAATGTATGAGCAATATATATAAGTATGTTTATTAGACTTGGTCGATTTATTAACCGATATCGCGCCATCGATTTTTCGATAGGATTTGGGCTCAGGAAAAAAAGTTCCACTACGCATACCCAAAAAAATAATTTTTGAGCCTGCAATATTTCAACGATTTTTTCGATTTTTTATACATTTTTTTCATTTTCAAAGCTCCAAATCATTTTATGTATTTTTTTTCGTGTCAATTGGCAAATGCAAAATTGGTAAATGCAGTTTTTTCATTCTTTTATGGAGATTTAGAAGAATTTTGGTCGAAAAATCGATTTTATTTTTGCAGGCTCGAAAATTATTTTTTGGGTATGCGTACTGTAACTTTTTTTCCTGAACCCAAATCCTATCGAAAAATCGATGGCGCGATATAGGTTAACTTTCGTCCATACAAATCGACCCAGGTTAATGTTTATACTGTCAAGTTAAGGCTTTGGAGAAATTTACAAGGTATAATCGAAACAGCTGCCGCCTTGTCCGTCCCGACTTCGAATTGTTAAAATTTTTTTCCAAAAACTAAATAAAAAATTGCTTGCAAAAAAATGCGTGAATGCATTTTAAAGCCAATTGGCAATCCCCGCTCTGCAATCACAAACAACTATCATAGTTGTCGTTGCTCCTACTTAACAAATCTCAGAGCTGCTAATAAAAAATTTGTAACACGGCTTAGTGGCCTTCTTTTTAAGTTATACGAAAAAGAAAAACAGCTGTCCCCTGGCAAAACTGCCGTATAAAGCTACATTTAGCTGTCCAATGGAGCCAAATTTTACAATACCCGAGAAGCCAATTACGAAGTTCTGCTTTAAGAACATACATATACTACATTCATATATATAAATTTTTTATAACATTATGTACTTACCCACGACAAGTAGACAGAGGAATATGTAACACATTGTTGAATTGAATAAGTTGGCAAACTGCATTTTTTAAAATATGTGATATTTTAGCTTTGAAATTTTTAACTGCTTCAAATGTTTGAATAATTAGCTGCGGTTTATTGCTATATTTTCGGTGGTTTCGTAGAATTTAAAAGCATACTTTCAATTAATAATGAAATTAAATTTTATTGCACTTTTATCATTTACTTTTAAGTTGGTAGTTACAGTGCTTTGTAAGCTGAAAGAAATTAAAAAAATGCGATAAGTGAACATTAATAAACTACGACGTGAATTAAAATCAGTAATTGCATAGATAGTTCAGGCAGATTTGGAATATACATCATTTTTCCAATTCTTTCTGTTATCATGCGAAAGAAACGATATACATTATAAAAATAAAATAAAAAAATTTTAAACATTTGTATATAAATGGATAAAATCGTAGTGGAAAATGTGTCCTAGAGCAAATACATAAAGCTGATGAATTTGATTTTGAAATTTTAACAACAACTCTTTTAAATATCTTATCACAAACACTAAAGGTACAGCGTAATTACCAATTAAAGTCCATCTACTAGAATGGCAACTTCATAGTAAAGAAGATATTGTTAATCTATATACCTATTGCGCTCAACTTTTAAAGCTTTGTAAGCAGCTTACGCTTACAATAGCTGTTGTTTCAATTTGAAAACCAAATTGTGTTCGACGGAGCTATTAGGGTTTCCAAAAGCTCTTCCTTCCATGGCTTTTGGAGTGTTAACAAGGCGCTAGCCAGTGTCCTGAATAACCCCAGCTGTCCACACAACTACGAAGTTGAATAATCTAGTTACTTTATGCCTTTTTCCCTGAAATTAAGGACTAATCACGGCTCTTTTCATAATTTTAAAATTTTCGCACTTTGCCACCCTAAACCAATACTAAGGAAAAATATCAGTATAATCTATACTAATTATATAAAAATGCTTATATGGGAAATGTTTGGAACGGCTAATCTCAAGAAGTAGCAAACCAATTGTTATGAAATTTTTTAAAAGAAAGTAATGGCACAAAAAAACACCCAGCGCTTTTATTTTTTCCATTTTCACAAACTAAAGCCCGTTATTTTTAGGAAAAAGTTGATAAAACCCCCAAATAATGCAAGTATAAGACTTTTTCGATGGCCAAACCCAAGCTACAGCGGGCCAACAAAAAAACTGTGTGTTAGTGAAGAGATACATAAGTATACTCACAGCCAAAGAGAGTTTGTCATTCCGCTCTTGGCAATGCACGAGTTTTTTGCTTTGTGATTGTTTTGTGACAACCACTGAAAATCAAAACAGTTAATTCCGTACAAAGCACACATATGTACTTACGTATGTAGTAAAGTTGATTAGAAACACACATTATTTGCAATCCTAAATGTGATTTGCTACAAACAAAACAACACACATGTATGTAGCTTAAGAAAATAATAAACGCGCTCTTTCTGTCTCTTTCGTCCTTTACCTTATTTTCAATTCTGATATTTAGCAAAGTATGATCCTTTTTGGAACAAAGGGGAGAGTTAAAATGAAAGGTGGTGAGCATTGAAAAACAGGCAAAGGGCGATTGGTCTGAAGTCAGCATTTAACTACAGACCACATCTGGATTATATGGAAATTCTACACTTTTCATTATCCGCATAAGTGAAATTTGCGTTTTTTGTAAGGCTAGGAAGTGGCCAAATGAAACACCAGGTATGTGCTGTAGTAAGAGTCATGTCAAATTAAATGATATCGGTGAGCCTCCGCCAGCAATCAAAGCGCTGTCGTCCAGTTATTTTAAACAAAATATAAGAAAATACAATGGTTGTTTCGCTATGACTTCGTTTGGCGGTAATGAAATTACAGAAGGGAATTTCATGCCAACTTTCAAAATACAAGTGTACCATATTATTGAAAGTTTATTACCACCGCCCAACATGGGTTCCAAAATTTTTACAAATATATTTTTCTTCCCAAGAGGAGCAGCTTTCGTTGCGCCAAAATGCTGCACCAAATCTTTAAAGAGATATTTTGAAATGAATTCAAGAAGTTCTGCTTGAAATGTTCGAAGTGTATGTTCGAAGTTTTATGACTTCTATGTAGCGTATGCTATATAATTCGATTAACTATGGGGTTGTAATCAATGCCGACAAACGCCCTGGTAATGAACACCGTGGTCGATATAATACCCCGACTACAGGTGAGGTCGCAGTATTGATAGTTGACGAAAATGCTGGTCGATAACATGATAACATAACACTCTCCATCATGTCTCAGAAATTCATCCTTCATATGACCCCTTGCAATACCCTATCATATTTTTAAATGGTGAGGACGGTTACAACATAAATATACTGCAAACTTCTCCAAGCAGTGGGGCACCTAAAATATAAGGCGGGATAACCTCCGAAGAGATCTAAGCCCGAGCTTCTCTTCCAATTTGCGTCGTGCTCCTCTTGATTTTCCCCACAAATTGGCCGGACGGGACCTACATGATTTTATGCCGACTCCGAACGGCATCTGCAAGGCAGATGAGTTTTCACTGAGAGCTTTCCATGGCAGAAATACACCCGGAGCGCTTGCCAAACACTGCCGAGTGGCGACCCCGCTTAGAAAAATTTTCTTCTAATTGAAAAACCTTATTTCTAAATTTTGTTTGATGTTGCCAGGGCATCCGGTGTGGTAGGCACCTAACCCACAAAAAACCAGTTTCATGTATGCAATTTTATGCATATAAAATTATGATTATAAAAATAGCTTTAACGCGCTTCATAGATATGGATATCTCTTTAACCGATACTGTGTGGACATGGCTGCTAAAATGATGACCAAAAGGTTGAATTTTATAAAAGAACAACTAAAAACATTGCGTGCAAATAGTTATATACATCTAAGTGATGCTGTTGACGAGGATTGCAATCCTGAAAATATTGGTCAATTAGTAATTTTGCCGTGTTCGTTTACTGGATCGCCTCGTTATTTGCATGAACGTACACAAGACACCCTTTTATATGTCCGTCATTATGGAAGACCGGACTTATTTATAACATTCACATGCAACCCAGAGTGGAGTGAAATCAAAAACGAATTGTTTCGTAAATAACGACCAGTGAGCGTCATGACATTGTGTTAAGAATATTCCATATCAAACTTCACCAACTCATGAGTTTAATTACAAAACAAGATATTTTTGTAAAAGTTAGATGCCATGTTTACTGCTGAATGGCAAAAGCGAGCTTTACCTCATGCGCATATCTTGATTTGGCTATTAGATAAAATTCTTCCCGATGACATGGATCGCATTGTATCAGCGGAAATTCCAAATAAAGACGAATATCCGATGTTGTATGATATAATTACTAAAAATATCATCCACGGCCCATGTGGGGTTGATAATTTATTATCGCCCTACTTGTTGAATGGACAATGCTCAAAACGATACCCACGCGAGCTCCAATAGCATACGCAGACCGGGGAAGATGGATATCCAATAGACAAAGGTCTTCAGCGGACGGTGGGTATACCCATATACTTTCTAATGGGACAACGTCGACAGCTGATGGATCGTTCCATATTGCCACGTTCTTTCCAGATGTTTCTCCGCTCATATAAATGTAGATTACTGTCATTCAGTGCAAGAAATAAAATATATTTGAAAGTATGTCAACAAAGGAAGCGAGGTTTTCCGTTAAAGATAATAAGGACGAAGAGCAAAATTTTTTGAATGTCAGATATTTAAGCACATCAGAAGGTATTTGGAGATTGCTGGGATTTTCGATTTATGAGCGATTCTCAACGGTTGTACATCTATCTGTTCACTTGGAAAATGGACAAAGGATTTATGGTACTGCAGGAACGACTACAAACCAATTTTACAGCATTTTTTCCCCCTTTGTTCAGTTGACAATTTTGTAAAGATTTTGCTTTACTCCGAATACGTGCCTATTACACTTGGACTAATACAATTACAATTAATAAATCGCAAGGATAAACGTTTAGTTATGTTGGCGTAGACCTGCGTAGTGAAGTGTTTTCTCACGGTCAACTGTATGTCGCAATTTCAAGAACTGGTTACCCACAGAACCAAAATTTTCTCATTCCTGGAAATGATAATAAAACAAAGAATGTTATATTCCCGGAAGTTTTTAGTTGTATCCTATTTTATGTATTAATTTTTTACGTTCTACAATCCAATTTCGACTGCTGAGTGGAACAGCACCCTATTCAAAATTCTTTTCAAAAACATCCTACCAGAGAATTTGACTCAAAAATGCCCTACCGCAAAATTTGACTGATGAACGCCCTGTTTCAAAATTCTTTTCATCTCGGTATAAATTCAATACATTTTGTGCTGAGATAAGTTCTGAGATGGAGCGCTCTTCAATCAAATTCAGAGATAGTGCGTTTTCGAAAAAAAACTCTGATGTAGGGTGTTTTTAAAAAGAATTTTGAGGTGGGGCGTTTTTGAAAAGCGTTTTGAAATAGAGTGATATTAGACTCATCAGTTGATTTACTTAAGTACGTTCTACAATCCAATTTCGACTGCTGGGTGGAACAGCACCCTATTCAAAATTCTTTTCAAAAACGTCCTACCTGAGAATTTGACTCAAAGATGCCCTACCGCAAAATTTGTTTCAGCTCGCTATAAATTCAATATATTTTGAGCTGAGATAAATTCTGAGATGGGGCGTTCTTCAATCAAATTCTGAGATAGTGCGTTTTCGAAAAAAAAACTCTGATGTAGGGTGTTTTTAAAAAGAGTCTTGAGCTGGGGCGTTTTTGAAAAGCGTTTTGAAATAGAGTGACATTAGACTCATCAGTCGATTTACTTATTTGAATCGTTATCTTGCGTTTTGTTTTCTTCCAAAGTTGTTCATTAATAAATCGTTTATAATGCTAACGAATTTAAAATTGTTTGCATTTCATACAACAGAAAAAATACATCACATATGTATGTATGTGTATCTCTTCTCTTAAACTATACCCAAATAGATAAAACTCAATAGATTTACTTTTTGCGGTGAAGTAAGCCGGCTACTTGCTAGTTTAATTATATAACGCAAAGATATAACATTTTTTGTTAACATTAGACTTTGCAGAATACTAATTTTTTAAAATGGGCGTGATCGTAAACCGATTTTGGTATTTTTCACAAGGTGTACTATATACATTTGTGAGAACAACCCACATGCCCCAACTAAATATTATAGCTGGTTTTTTTTTACATCTATAGACGTTTACGCTTAAACTTTATATGGACTGCTAAGCGTCAAACTTTAAATACACCTCTGAAATTGCTACGCATAAAATTAATACTACTAAATTTCAATACGCGTTATACTCAGATCTAACTGAAATATGTGTCTATGTTTCACCTCTACACTAATTCTATGTATCACCTCTTAAAATGGTGCGTGTCCACAATTCATCGCAACTAATTCAGCTATATGTTATACAGTGTGGCCATTAGAGGGCTGTGTCTCCACTTTTCGGTACACCCTGTGCTGTTGCTAGTTGTTTAACCACTACCGCTAGACGGGCCTCCTAAGCATTATCTAAGCGAGGATAAGCGTTTTTTACGCGCAAACGTAAAGGTATACGCGTGTAAAAAAACACGGCTAATATCACCCACGTGTT
The DNA here is from genome assembly GCA_029619165.1 of Eurosta solidaginis. Classification (NCBI taxonomy): domain Eukaryota; kingdom Metazoa; phylum Arthropoda; class Insecta; order Diptera; family Tephritidae; genus Eurosta; species Eurosta solidaginis. The sequence continues at coordinate 22,162 of JARSSU010009910.1, read as the reverse complement.
CGAGAGAAAAGTTCTTCGAAGGATTTATGGACCCCTACGCTTTGGCGATGGCGATTACCGAAGAAGATTTAATGATGAGCTGTACGAGCTATAAGCAGACATCAACATAGTCCAGCGAATTAAAGCGCAGCGGCTGCGCTGGCTAGGCCATGTTATGCGAATGAAAGATGATTCTCCGGCTAAGAAAGTGTTTCTATCGGAACCCGCCTATGGAAGCAGAGGTAGAGGGGCCCACCCACTCTTCCACTCCGTTGGAAGGACCAGGTGGAAAACGATTTAAACTCCTTTGGTGTGACCAATTGGCGCCGGTTGGCGGAGCAAAGGAGCGACTGGCGCGCCTTGTTGGACGGCCATAACCGATTAGACGGTTAAGCGCCAATTAAGTAAGTAAGTAATATCACCCACGGTTTTTAATATAGGGCTTGAAAGCTCTAAAAAATTAGTATTCTTTTTCCGACGTATTTATCGTTGGATTTCGTCTATTTTCAATACCGAACTATTCTGGGTCCAGATAAGCCAGTATACCGAATTTCGTAATGACTTCTCAATTTTTGTTGAAGTTATCGTGGTAACGGACGATTCCGATAATTTTGACATGAAGAAATCTATATCTCTCTCTATTCTTTTATGCCATTATGTACTATCGTTATGAAATTAAAGTTGTGTAAAAGTACACGTAGAGTATAAAAAGGGAAAATCTCGGAATTTTTTTACATATGCCTTTATTTGGCATTCTTTGATTGGCATTTAAGCTCACAATTATCACGTGCGCGGTCGAAGTAGCAGATTTGGGCTCAGGAAAAAAGTTCCACTACGTATACCCAAAAAATAATTTTCGAGCCTGCGAAAAAAAATGGCGAAAGAGTAAATTTTATATTTTTTTTTCAAAAAACTGTTGTAAAAACGTAGGCGATAACAGTTTTTTTGAAAACAAAATATTTTTGGTTTCGGGGAGTGTTTTGGTCGAAAAATTTGCCCTTTCGCCATTTTCTTTTCGCAGGCTCGAAAATAATTTTTTTGGGTATGCGTAGTGGTACTTTTTTTCCTGAGCCCAAATCCTATTGAAAAATCGATGGCGCGATATCGGTTAATAAATCGACCCAGTATAGTGGCTCCACCTCTTGATATACACAATTTTTCACCACAATTTGGAAACTGTAACTCCGGTAATAATTGACACCTCCTCTCTCCTCCTTTTTATGCATTGTCTGGATATTCTGAAGTATGTGGGGTTTCAAGTTTGTACCTCAATTGGGAAGTTTTTTGAAACTTCATGGCAAATTACTCTGAAACTTCTAAATTTCTCGCCCACTATGCTACCTATTACAATATTTCCACTTATCTAATAAGTTTTCATTCGATTCCCAGCTAGGTGTGGGGTTTTTAGCTTATTGGAAAAGTATCTCAAAAATTAACATAACAAATCGTCAAAAATCCATAAAACTTTAGAGATATACGCCGCCGATAAAGGCCGCCGCCGGTTTTTGTCTTTTTCGCACGCCGCCGCCGAATGTCAAAAATAACGACACGGCGGCGGCGGCGTCCGGCGCGTTATTATATTTTCTACTCGTTTAAGATTGTTTAGGCTATTTATTGTTCATGTCGAAAATTGGTCGGATGTGGTCGAAAGTGCTATCAACGGATGTACATCACTGCCAGTTATAAGAACCTAATTGCGAAATTTAACTCTTTCAACTTAAAATCGGTCGAGTTTCATTCTATAATATCGTTTTGATTTAACGAAGAGTATTGAAATCAATGTTGTGAACACAAACGTCCGAAAACTTTGGTCCAAATTTTAAAAATTTTATCTAGGGCCCTTGTAAAATTTTATTTATGTAGATACGCCGAGGATTATACGATTTTCACCCATTTTCACGGCATTCTTGGCCGAATAGTCACTCCCTAACATTTAAAGGTGTTTCTCTGATGTAGCTAGGCAGCATAGCGGGGCAAAAACATCCGTTAGAAAGTCTTCGGAGCTACACCTAGAGCTTGTAGGAAAGTGACCTCAACGAAGGTAGAAGTCGCAGTCCTATAGCTTATGTGCTGCCACTAGAGTTATGAGTATTAATAGACCATTAATAGCAATCGTAAGTGGCCTTTGTGCGTGACCGCCAAGGAGCCACAAATGATTTAAAGAAATTGGGTTCGCAACGATTATTAGGAGTTAACCCCAGGTGAAACTACGCTTTGCACGAGATATACAGACAAAGTGTCACCATTTTATGTATCTCTATTTCTTTTCAACAGACGCAGCAGTACTAATTCCAAAGACCGGGGTTAGGTTCGAAGCCTCTCTGGAGTAAGTGAACGGGGGACAATCCCTCCGCAAGGAGCTGACCCCTGAAAATTTTTGAACGGTGTGCGAGATTTTGAGGCAGAAACCCCGGATCTTTCCAAAATGGCCAAAACGTTGATTTCCTTAAATACATCCAAACAAGACCTTTCCTAAATATTATTTTTTTAGATAGAAAAATCAAGCTTTTTAAAGTAAGAACACCAGCGTACGTCGGAGTGCTGGCCACACCGCCGCCGATAAAGTGATCGGCGTAAACCTCTAATATATAGATCCGTGCACCACATAGGGAAGATTGTGCCCTGATCGAAATGTAAGGATTTAAGTTTGAGAGGATAATTAGAATTCGACAGCAAGATTCCACATGCTCTGCATTAATTTTTCAGTAATTTTTTTCCTTTTCTTGCATTACTTCCGGACACTTTGTTGAAAGTTTCAAGTCCCTAATTCATCGGAAAAAATCGACGACAAAAGTTCCCAAACTCTAACGAGTTTTCAAAGTAGCACCATCCCTATGCTACCTCAAGGCAGTTCTCCACCTGATGTTAAATATTGATCGGGTCCTGTACATGAATATGTAATTGAAAAGAACTTTAATAAACCAGTCATAAACCCGAAGTCAAGTGAACATGTCAATTATACAATATGGTGTCAAGTGTTGGGTGCTAAAAAATGACTGGAAATAAAATGACGGAAAATCAAGTTATCTCAATGGCAGCAAATTTGCCACCATTATACACTAAGCCATGAATTTGTCGCAAGAATAGAAAAATTGGAGCAACCAATTCAAAGTCTTCCTCTTGGCAGCAAATTTAGAAGAACAGTCCGACAGAAGAAAAGTTGCAATTTTGCTACACCACATGGGCACAGAAAGCTTTGAAATTTATAATTCATCCAATGTGGATATAGAGAGCGTAAAATACAAAGACCCTATGGCACTTGTTTCATGATTACTTTATGCCGAAAACCAACGTAGCAATTGAGCGTCATATTTCCTTTATCAGACGGCAAACAGCCAACGAGTCTTTAAGTCAGTATGCCACAGCTTTACAAAATTTAAGCGTGACATGTGAGTTTGATAATTTGCGGGAAGGCCTTGTAAAATATATTTTTATTTGCGGATTATCACTGCATAAGCAAACATCACGTAACTGGTGCAAAAAATGCGGTCAAATTCATCGTTTCAAATGTCCAGCAGAAGGTATGACGTGTCACCTATGCAAAAAGCCGAATCATTTTGCGAAAATGTGCAACAACAAAAAACACATAGAACAACAAGACAAGAAACAAGTAAGGAAGGCTAAGTCCGGGTGTAACCGAACATTACATACTCAGCTGAGAGCTTTGGAGACAAAATAAGGGAAAAGAGTATTTTAAAAAGGAGTCGGCCATAGTTCTAAAGGTGGACCAGGGGTGACTCTGGAATGTGTTTGTACGATATGGGTATGAAATAAATGGTGTTAATGAGTATTTTAAAAGGGAGTGGGCCTTAGTTCTATATGTGGACGCTTTTTCCAGATATCGCCATATAGGTGGACCAGGGGTGACTCTATAATGTGTTTGTACGATATGGCTTTCAAATTAAAGTTATTAATGAGGGTTTTAAAAAGAAGTGGCCCTTAGTTGTATATGTGAAGGCGTTTTCGAGATATCGACCAAAATGTGGACCAGGGTGTCCCAGAACATCATCTGTCGGGTACCGCTAATTTATTTATATGTGTAATACCACGAAAAGTATTCCTGCCAAGATTCCAAGGGCTTTTGATTGCGCCCTGCAGAACTTTTTCATTTTTTTCTACTTAATATGGTAGGTGTCACACCCATTTTACAGAGTTTTTTCTAAAGTTATTTTTTGCGTCAATAAACCAATCAAATTACCATGTTTCATCCCTTTTTTCATATTTGTTATATAATTATGGTATTTTTCTCATTTTTCGTAATTTTCGATTTCGAAAAAGTGGGCGCGGTTATAGTCGGATTTCGGCCATTTTTTGTACCAAGATAAAGTGAGTTCAGATAAGTACGCGAACTGAGTTTAGTAAAGATATATCGGTTTTTGTTCAAGTTATCGTTTTAACGGCCGAGCGGAAGGACAGACGGTCGAATGTGTATAAAAACTGGGCGTGGCTTCAACCGATTTCGCCCATTTTTGTTCGACTTATGGCATTAAAAGTATTCTAGACAAACTAAATGAAAAAGAGCGGAACCACGCCCATTTTGAAATTTTCTTTCATTTTTGCATTTTGTTGCACCATATCATTACTGGAGTTGAATGTTGACATAATATACTTATATACAGTAAAGATATAAAATTTTTTGTTAAAATTTGACTTTAAAAAAAATTTTTTTTTAAAGTGGGCGTGTTCTTCATCCGATTTTTCTAATTTTTATTTATCACATATATAGTAATAGTAGTAACGTTCCTGCCAAATTTCATCATGATATCTTCAATGACTGCCAAATTACAGCTTGCAAAACTTTTAAATTACCTTCTTTTAAAAGTGGGCGGTGCCACGCCCATTGTCCAACATTTTACTAATTTTCTATTCTGCGTCATAAGTTCAACTCATCTACCAAGTTTCGTTGCTCTATCTGTCTTTTGTAATGAATTATCGCATTTTTTCGGTTTTTCGAAATTTATGATATCGAAAAAGTGGACGTGGTTATAGTCCGATATCGTTCATTTTAAATAGCGATCTGAGATGAGTGCCCAGTAACCTACATACCAAATTTCATCAATATACCTCAAAATTTACTCAAGTTATTGTGTTAACGGACAGACGGACGGACATGGCTCAATCAAATTTTGTTTCGATCCTGATTATTTTGATATATGGAAGTCTATATATATCTCGATTCCTTTATACCTGTACAACCAACCGTTATCCAATCAAAGTTAATATACTGTGTGAGCTCTGCTCAACTGAGTATAAAAATTCGTAAAAACTGTCAAAGAAGGACGAAGTGGGTAGGAAGAAAATGAACTCAGCAATGATCTGTTCATTGGTCTACTGCAGAAAACAAACAGAGAAGGAGTAAAGCTGCAGACATTGGTGCTTTATCGGTAACCGTATCGGTAACCTTATAACAGCTGATTCGACCAAATTTATGAGAATCAATGCAATCGATTACTGGTGCCGCTAAGGTCGTAACCGTATCGTAGCCAACCAACTGGTTTTTGGTTTACCATCGTAACGATAAACAGCTGATTACGTTAGGGATACGACTACAGCGATACGACAAACGGCACCAATGACTACAGCTTAACAAAGGAATGGAACGTAGATGTGGATGTAAATGGCCAAGTTGACATGGGCTCGCAGGCAAATCTGATGTCGGTAAAAACACTCAAGATGTTGAATATATTTAAGATTAATAAGAATTCATTAAATAATATTGTTACATTTAGTGGTGAGAAACTACCAGTGCAAGCAAGGTAACATGTTGTGCGAGTTTTTACATTTTAGATATGAGCTGCAGGAGTGTCATAGGTTTAGATTTGGCAGTGAAAATGAATTTGGTGCAAATAGTGAAGTCAATTGAGTCAACTAAATGCAAAGATATATTGGAAAACTACTCGGATGTGTTCAAAGGTTTAGGTCAGTTGCAAAATAAGTGCCATCTTGAATTAAAAGAAAATAGTCAGACTATTGCAGACTCTCCACGTCGATTACCTTTTAGTTTTTCAGAACCATTAAAGAGAGAACTAGAGCATATGAAAATGTTAAATGTTATTGCTGAAGTGTAAGAGCCAACACAGTGGGTTAATTCCATAGTTTGGGTTACAAAATCCAATGGAACTTTGAGACTTTGTTTAGATCCTCGTATTCTTAACAAAATTATAATAACGCCACGTTTTTCTTTTCCAACCTTAGATGAATGTAAGTCGCAAATGAGTGAATCGAAATTTTTTAGTACGTTGGATGCTAATTCGGGATTCTGGATGATACCTTTAGATGAGGAATCATCTAAGCTATCCACATTTAGTACACCGTTTGGTCGATATAGATTTTTACGTTCGCCATTTGACATAAACGCCGCACCAGAGATTTTTCACGCAGAAATGATACGTATATTTAGTGATATAAAAGGTCTTATTATATACATGGACGATTTTCTAATCCATGCGCCAAGTGTAAAACTGCATAATGCAACTTTGGAAAAAGTACTAGACAGGGCTAAAAGAGTAGGTTTTCGCTTCAATAAAGCCAAGTCAAATATATTAAAAAGTGAAGTGAAATTCATCTGACATATTTTTTGTGAAACAGGTGTACGACCAGATGAAAATAAAATTAAATCTATCAGTGAATTGTCAGTTCCAACCAATGTTAGAGAACTCCAACGCTTTTTGGGAATGGTAAACTAGTTAGGCTCCTTTATAGATAATTTATCTGCCAAAAACTAACATTTAAGAGACCTATTGAAAAAAGAAACGTCGTGGCGTTGGTATAAAATTCATGACGAGGTGTTTAATAATTTGAAAAAAGCAATATCCGATGCGCCTGTTTAAACGTACTATAATCCGAACAAACAACTAATTTTGTCTACCGATGCATCAAAGTTTGTTATGGGTGCAGTTATTATGCATGGCAAACATCAGGGAAATTATGCCCAAATTGAAAAAGAGCCTTTAGTCGACATTGAGAAAGACGCAGCCTTACACTGTCATTCTTTTATATCTCAAATCGCCCTTCCAAAAAGTGAGTTGAATGAAATTCGAACAGAAACAATGAATGATACAGTGTTTCAGAAACTTATTAACTATATAAATGAGGGATGGCCTGAAAATAAAGTCATGTGATCAGATCGTTGCGCCATATTTCAATATGAAAGATGAAATCAATTTAATAGATGGGCTTATATTGAAAAACAGGAGAATTTTAATTCAAAAAACCTCAGGTCTAAAATATTAAAACGTTTACATGAAGGTCACACTGGCATTCAAAGTTGTCAAAATCTAGCAAAAGATACAGTAATCTGGCCAAATATCAATAATGATATAAACAATGCCGTTTCAAGTTGTGAAATTTGTATCAAATACAGAAACGCAAACCCAAAAGAAAATTTGCTTAGTCATGAAGTCTTTTCAATCCCGTGGTACAAATTAGGAATTGATTTATTTGAATTTAGTAAAAAGTACTTTCTTTTGGCAGTCGATTATTATTCCAAATACATTGAAATAGAGTGGCTAGTTAACACCACCCACATTCAAACTTCACAAATATTCACATAGTAGGTTGCCTGCGTTCTCTAGTCACATCGTAGTCACACGTGTCAGCGGAAGGAATGCTTTTGAACCGACTCTGATTTGTCGCAGTGTGTCTGTAACGAGGGTTCCAGATTATCGAAGCGTATTCTAATATTGGCCGCACCAAAGATATAGAGAGATTTACTAATATATGGATCAGCGAATTCTTTAGACCATCGTTTGACGAACGCCAAAGTCCCTTTGGCTCTGTTCACGCAACCTTCTATATGTAATTTAAAGTCGAGTTTAGGGTCCATCGTAACGCCAAGGTCTACAAAACTAATGACTTGGTTAATTGTGTAATCATCAATCATATACTCGTAGGATTGGTATGATTTCCTTCCCAAGGCAGTCGGTTCTATGTACCGAAGCGACTCGGGATTTTTCCCGACCAAGGGCTGTCATTTCAGTGTGACCCCATCTGTTTCGTCCCTCCCACAAATTGTCATCCTCCCAGCAGCTCCTTGCAGCAGGACTACTCCATATTCTCTTACTCCGGGAAGGCATCGAATCCAATCCGGGTCCGTCTCCTGACCCCGTCCTGAGAAATGGTTTTGCTGCATCTGCCGGAAAAGAATCTTTTTAGGACGGTCATACTCTGTTCAGTGTGTCTCGTGCAAGGGATGGTTGCATCGGACAGGTTGTTCTGGGCTTGATCCCAAAACCCGACGTCCACGTAACTTTTATAAATCTTTTGTGGCTCCTTGCTGTTCACGCCAAGGGCGTCCCGTAGCCTACGCCTAAGCGCCCCCACTACCTTCCAGCAGCCCCGCTGCTCAGCAAGCCACAACAAGTACCCGCTGCTGCTCGCGCCCCACGGCGCCAACAACTCAAACAGCTGATACCACTCATAACTACTACCTTCGTAGTAGAGTTGGTAGCAATGCTGAGCATCAGCCCCTGCCCCGTCTTTCTCCCCCCTCTTTTCCGGCAGCAATCGTGCAGGTCAGGGAAACAGACTCTAGTCCCTACCTCCGTTTGCACCGTCTGCCAGCACAGAATATATAGGTTTGCGACATCCGCCCAATGCAGCTCCTGCCTTGGGTGGTGCCACTTTCCTAGATGTTCTGGTCTCCGCGACGGCAACCCCCCGACGGGTTTCATCGCGCCATGTTGCCAGGTCGCAAACCCAAATCATCCGGGTACCCCAATGCTTGCCCAAGGACGCCCAGTCCCAGGGCCACAACAGCAATTGCGTCCTGGCCTTCCACAACCCAGGCGTAGTCACCCGTCACTTACCCCCAGAGTGACGGCGTCTCCCCTTATGCACTTCAGAATTCTGCAGTTAAATGTAATGGACTAACTGGGAAGATTACGGAGATAGTCGATTTCATGAAGCGGCACAACATCCGCATTGCTGCGATTCAAGAGACTAAACTCACAGCAAGATCTGCATTGCAGACCTGCTCTGGGTATAATGTCCACAGGAAAGACCGCGAGAGCGGAAATGGAGGCGGTCTCGCGTTTATCATACACCACTCTGTGCAATATTATATATTTGATCCTGGCATCGACCGCAGAGACAATGTCTTAGAACGTCAAGGCCTATCTGTCCGGTCAGGCGATGCAAACCTAGAAATCATCAACATCTACATCCCTCCTGCCACCTGTTGCCCCAGTGGATACCGCCCTAATATCAGGGCCTTACTCACTGGCAACAATCGCATTATCTTAGGCGATTTCAATGCCCATCATGATCTATGGCATTCAAACTTGCGGGCGGACAGTAGGGGTGAGATGTTGGCGGATCAAATAGAAGAAACGACGTTCTGCACAATAAACGGAGACGCCCCCACACGTATGGTAGGAAGCTGTCACAGCTCGCCAGATATCTCAATCGTGAGCGCAGAACTCGTAAACTGCGTCAACTGGCAGCCGATGGTAACATTGGCATCCGACCACCTGCCCATACTTATTTCGCTTGAGCGTACCGCCGACTTCATCGTCACTGAAAAACGCACTTTCATAAACTTCAAAAAAGGAAAGTGGGAAGAATATAAATCCTTTACAGACAACCGCTTTGCTGCCCTCCCTATCCCGACTGATGCCCGCCAAGGGGAGCGTGCCTTCCGTAAGGTCATTGAATCCGCCTCGGCACATTTCATTCCCGCCGGAAGAATTCCCGAAATCCGGCCCCACTTCCGGCGGAGGCCGCAAACCTAGCGAGAGAACGTGACCTTATAAGACAGCTTGATCCAGGCGACCCCCAAATAAGGGATATAAACCAACGCATCAGATTGCTTGTGGATGAACACAAGCGGGCGAAATGGGAGGAGCACCTAAGAGGTTGTAACCTCTCTACCGGTGTGGGTAAACTTTGGTCCACCGTAAAGTCCCTATCGAATCCGACTAAGCACAAAGACAAAGTTTTCCATCGCCTTTGGCGACAAAGTGCTGTCGGACGCGAAAAAATGCGCGAGCGCTTTTCTGCCGACAATATATAATGCATCCTACGGTCGACAAAGATAGACGGAGAGCCAATAGACACGCACATAAACACAAATTCAGCGCGTCACCAATCACCATCACCGCTAAAGGGGTTGAGGACGCCATTGGTCGTGCTAAACCATCCAAAGCAGTGGGCCCAGACGGCATAGCCATGCCGATGCTTAAAAGCCTAGGGAAAGAGGGTTTCAAATATTTAGCACATGTCTTCAACCTGTCTCTTTCCACCTTTGTCATACCGAGAAATGGAAAATGGCCAAGGTGGTCCCGCTACTAAAGCCTGGGAAACCAGCTAACATAGGTGAGTCGTATCGCTCGATATCTCTCCTATCGCCAGTGGCAAAGACGCTTGAAGCCATTTTGCTCCCTTATTTCCAAGCAAATTTGCAGCTAGCCCCTCATCAGCATGGCTTCAGAAAACTCCATAGCACTACCACCGCGCTAAATGCCATTAGCACCCAGATAAATTGCGGTTTAAATCAATACCCCCACCATAGAACAGTACTCGTAGCGCTAGACCTATCAAAAGCTTTTGATACGGTCAACCATGGCTCGTTACTGCAAGACCTGGAAGGGTCTACCCTTCCCCATGTCTTAAAAGGTGGACCGCAAATTATCTGGGTGGTCGGCAGGCATCGGTGCAATTTAGAAACGAAACATCAAAACCAAGGAGAATTAAACAAGGGGTGCCACAGGGTGGTGTCCTATCCCCACTTTTGTTGAATTTCTACATATCTAAGCTACCTTCACCACCGGAAGGAGTCACAATCGTTTCCTATCGCCGATGACTGCACAATAATGGCCACAGGCCCAGGCCCAAAGATCGATGCGCTATGCAATAAAATAAACGGCTACCTCCCTGATCTCTCCAGTTTTTTTCGCCTCGCGAAACCTGGCATTATCACCGACTAAATCTTCCGCGACTTTATTTACCACATGGAAGTCCCAAATGTCGACCATTTTGAACATCCACGTCGATGGCACTACGCTACCGACTGTCCTACACCCCAAAATCTTGGGTGTGACGTTTGATCAGGATCTACATTTTGGTGAGCACGCAGCCGCAATTGTTCCGAGAATTCAGAGCCGTGACAAAATCCTCAAATCCCTCGCTGGCAGTACTTGGGGAAAAGATAAGGAAACGCTCATGACTACATACAAAGCAATTAGCCAGCCGATTACGTGCTACGCGTCACCCATATGGTCGCCAAGCCTAAAAATCACCCACTGGAAGAAACTACAGGCGTGCCAAAATACTGCTCTCAGAATCGCCACGGGCTGTCTTCTTATGTCCCCAGAACACCATCTGCATAATGAGGCGAGAATACTCCCCATCAGGGAGAGAAATGAGATGCTGACCAAACAGTTCCTGTTGAATACCCAGAAACCTGGGCATCCCAACAGACATCTGATTGATGAACCAGCACCGCCTAGGGGCTTAAGGAGTCATCTCCGTAAGCATTTTGAGGAAATACGGCACCTGAGAACCCAGCCGTATGAAGCGAAAAAAACACAAGCAGGTCCTTGGTGAACTCCATAAACAGGCGTCGGACCTTTATGCCGGGAATTGTCCCGGTGAATCCGGTACTTAACGAAAATTATCCAAAACTCGCGGAAGAGGAACGCATACTCCCCAGGGAAACGCGTGTCACTCTTGCTCAACTTCGTTCTGGATACTGTAACAGGTTAAACTCTTACCTATCCAGAATCAACCCCGACATACAAAATGTATGCCCCGCTTGCAATGTGTCCCCACATGACACCAACCATCTCTTCAATTGTAATGTGGAACCAACGCCTCTAACACCCCTTTCCTTATGGTCCACCCCTGTTGAAACGGCAAGTTTCCTTGGACTCCCGTTAGAGGATATTGATGACAATTTATGATCGGTCGCGGCTATTAGGTGGGGCGAGCATTGCTACAACAACAACATTGGTATGATTTCCTTGTAAAGCACATGAACTTGCACTTCGGCAGGTTAAGTGACATTATATTTACACTACACCATGCGCGAGCGCTTTCTGCCGACAATATATAATGCATCCTACGGTGGACAAAGATAGACGGAGAGCCAATAGACACGCACATAAGCACAAACTCAGCGCGCCACCAATTACCATCACCGCTAGAGAGGTTGAGGACGCCATTGGTCGCGCTAAACCATCCAAAGCAGTGGGCCCAGACGGCATAGCCATGCCGATGCTTAAAAACCTAGGGAAAGAGGGTTTCAAATATTTAGCACATGTCTTCAACCTGTCTCTTTCCACCTTTGTCATACCCGAGAAATGGTAAATGGCCAAGGTGGTCCCGCTACTAAAGCCTGGGAAACCAGCTAACGTAGGTGAGTCATATCGTCCGATATCTCTCCTATCGCCAGTGGCAAAGACGCTTGAAGCCATTTTGCTCCCTTATTTCCAAGCACATTTGCAGCTAGCCCCTCATCAGCAAGGCTTCAGAAAAACTCCATAGCACTACCTCCGCGCTAAATGTCATTAGCACCCAGATAAATTGCGGTTTGAATCAATATCCCCACCATAGAACAGTACTCGTAGCGTTAGACCTATCAAAAGCTTTTGATACGGTCAACCATGGCTCGTTACTGCAAGACCTGGAAGGGTCCACCCTTCCCCCATGTCTTAAAAGGTGGACCGCAAATTATCTGGGTGGTCGGCAGGCATCGGTGCAATTCAGAAACGAAACATCAAAACAAAGGAGAATTAAACAAGGGGTGCCACAGGGTGGTGTCCTATCCCGCTTTTGTTTAATTTCTACATATCTAAGCTACCTTCACCACCGGAAGGAGTCACAATCGTTTCCTACGCCGATGACTGCACAATAATGGCCACAGGCCCAGGCCCAAAGATCGATGAGCTATGCAATAAAATAAACGGCTATCTCCCTGATCTCTCCAGTTTTTCGCCTCGCGAAACCTGGCATTGTCACCGACTAAATCTTCCGCGACCTTATTTACAACATGGACGCCCAAATGTCGACCATATTGAACATCCACGTCGATGGCACTACGCTACCGACTGTCCTACACCCCAAAATCTTGGGTGTGACGTTGATCAGGATCTACATTTTGGTGCGCACGCAACCGCAATTGTTCCAAGAATTCAGAGCCGTAATAAAATCCTCAAATCCCTTGCTGGCAGTACCTGGGGAAAAGATAAAGAAACGCTCTTGACCACATACAAAGCAATTAGCCAGCCGATTACGTGCTACGCGTCACCCATATGGTCGCCAAGCCTAAAAACCACCCACTGGAAGAAACTACAGGCCTGCCAAAATACTGCTCTCAGAATCGCCACGGGCTGTCTTCTTATGTCCCCAGACCACCATCTGCATAATGAGGCGAGAATACTCCCCATCAGGGAGAGAAATGAGATGCTGACCAAACAGTTTCTGTTGAATACCCAGAAACCCTGGGCATCCCAACAGACATCTGATTGACGAACCAGCACCGCCTAGGGGCCTAAGGAGTCATCTCCGTAAGCATTTTGAGGAAATACGGCACCTGAGAACCCAGCCGTAGGAAGCGGAAAAACACAAGCAGGTCCTTGGTGAACTCCATAGACAGGCGTCGGACCTTTATGTCGGGAATTGCCCGGTGAATCCAGTACTTGAAGAAAAATATCCAGAACTCGCAGAAGAGGAACGCATACTCCCCAGGGAAACGCGTGTCACTCTTGCTCAACTTCGTTCTGGATACTGTAACAGGTTAAACTCTTACCTATCCAGAATCAACCCCGACATACAAAATGTATGCCCCTGCTTGCAATGTGTCCCCACATGACACCAACCATCTCTTTAATTGTAATGTGGAACCAACGCCTCTAACACCCCTTTCCTTATGGTCCACCCCTGTTGAAACGGCAAGTTTCCTTGGACTCCCGTTAGAGGATATGATGACAATTTGTGATCGGTCGCGGCTATTAGGTGGGGCGAGCATTGCTACAACAACAACAACAACAACTAGGTTATTCAGATCCGATTGTAAATTTGATCTATCCATAGGTGAGCGGATAGGCATAAGTAGTTTGACATCATCAGTCGTACATTAGAGGCTTGCAGTACTTCAAAACATTTGGAAGGTCGTTAGTGAACAGCAGAAACAGCACTGGACCAAGGTGGCTGCCTTGAAAAAACACCAGAAGTAACATTTATAGATTCTGACTTACAGTTATTAAATATAACTGTTTGTTTTCTATCCATCAAGTATGCAGATATCCAAGATAGAAACAAAGGCGGAATGCCAAAACGATCGAGTTTGAACGGAAGAAACGAATGGAGAAACTTTATCAAAAGCTTTACTAAAATCAGTATAAATTACATCAATTTCGCTATTAACCTTAAATCCGTTCAGCACATGAGTTGTGAACTCAAACAAGTTAGTCACGGTAGATTTACCCGAGCAAAAACCATGTTGAGACAAGTCAATGATTGAGGATACCCTACGATCGATTCAAAGAGTTTGGGAATAGCACTAAGCTTTGCTATTCCTCGGTAATTTGAAACACATGATCTATTCCCATTTTTGTAAAGTGGTATTATAAAGACTCTTCCCACTTTCTGGGAAAATATCCCTTTCTTTAGGGATGCGTTAAAAAGACATGTAAGAGGTTTATACAGGAATTCAGCACACGTTTTTAGCACAAGAGATGGAATTTCATCAGGTCCGCTAGAATAGGAAATTTTTAGGCTTTCCAGATGTCTTAGTACGTCTTCCGTGTGAATAACGGAACAAAAGCTGAATTAAGCGAGGACAGTTTGAATGGATACTTCAATGGCGGGGAGTCATAGGCAGTGGAGTAATTAGATTTAAAGAAGGTGGCAAACATATTAAACTTCATTACGGTTGGAAACCTTTTGATTTTTCTTTTCGAGTTGACGAACGAATAAAACGACTTTGGATTAGAGGAAATTTTATGCTTAATCTTTTTTAAGTAATCCCCATAACATATCTGTAGCTATTGTACCTGTGGCGCAGAATAGAGTACGCCGCATAGTCACTTCTTGATCCGGATAATTTGAATCTCTTAAAATAACGCGTTTTTTCGATTTTTAAGATACTTGAGTTCTTTAGAGCTCCAAGCAGAAGTTGGAATTGCTGAAGAGGTGTTAGATATAGGTACGCATTTTACTCGAATAGTTGTCGAGATATTCTGGATTTTACCCCAAAAGGCTTCTGTTATGATGTAAATGTTCTATATCCGGCTAAGGAGTACGAACGTCGAACAACACTCCCCATTTATCGCTATGCAACATATATGAGGCGACTAAAAATGTGTCCGCATAGGATTGTTGCAACAACAAAGGGTATTCTATACGACAGTATGACACTGCTAATACACGTCTAAATATCGAGAGAGGTATCAAACGACGCGCCTTGACATCAGTATTAATAATGCGAAGGCGGAGAGATAAAAATTTTAACTCGTTCAAAAGATATTAACGAGATTAATACGAGTCTTTTAACACATCTTTCGATTTTTTGGACGCGTATTAGCAGTGTCATGCTGTCATATAGAATTACCCCATGATTTGATCATGGAATTACCGAACAAAGTAGCATATTTTTATGATTTTTGTACAAAGATAACAAAGAAACAGAAGAGAACAACTGATAAAACGCAATATGCGGCACGGAAATGAAAAATGGGAGGAACCATCGTCGCACAGTTCGGGTTAATTCAAGTCACTGTTATCGAAGTGGGATTATCAAATTATGCAGATGTTTAGAAAAGTGTATCTAGGTCTTCTCACTTAAACTTCTAATTTTTGCCTACTTTTCGTACGAATGACTTACCATCATTTTGATGTAGTTCAGATTGCTTCCAATAGCAATAAATTAAAACGATTTTCTACTTAATTTCTTCACGTAGGAATATTTTATATTCCTCTTTTACTAGCTTATGAATTTATTTTATTTATTTTTCAACAAGGAGCTGTCAAAATAAATGTCAACAAGTAAAGAAGTCTAAAGGCCGCGGCACAAAAACATTTTTCATATATGTGCTTTTAACACAAGCTTACAGGCCACCTATAATAAACGCACGCGGTGAATAAATTCAACACATCTTAGGGTTGTCGTCTGGCCAGACGAAATTTTACACTTTGAACCTTATACAAAAATATGAATTATTTAAATTTTGTAGAAAGCCTTCTCGTCTGGCCAGACGTCTCAATCTATCGGAGGGTTAATAGTGTTACAAGGCTGCGTAATAATACATATACATATGGTTCTAGTCTGAACTAATTTTTCTTCGAGTTATGGCTCCCGAAACAGAAAAATGCTTAGCCATAAAAGGGGCGGTGCCACGCCCATTTTTTTAAATTTGAAACCTTTTCCTATTTATTGTTATATATGCACTTGGGAAAATAAATACCATTGATATAAAGCTCTTTTTTGCAAATATATAGCTGATTTTATTCGTTGTTGTTGTGTTAACAATTATTCGTCCACGGGCCTTTTAAAAATCTTTTATATAAAAGTGGGCGTGGTCCTTAACGAATTCGTTAATTTTTCTTCAAAGCAATCCTTATAGTAAAGGTAACCTCTCTGTCGAATTTTGTTACGATAGGTTTAACGATTTTTAATTTATTATTAATAATATTGTAAAATTGACTTTATCACAAATGGGCGGTGCCGCGCACATTTAAATTTTTTTTTCAAATTTTTATCAAGAGTCTCAATATCAGTCCACATGTCAAATTTCAACATTCCAGGTGTATATTTACTAAATAAAAAGGTTTTTTGTGTTTTCCAAAATGTTATAGCTATATATAAAAAGTGGGCGTGGTTATCATCCGATTTTGTTCATTTTCAATACCATTGTATTCTGGGTCTAGATAACTCGTGTACCAAATTTGGTGAAGATATCTCAATATTTACTCAAGTCATCGTGTTAACGGACAGACGGACGGACGGACGGACATAGCTCAATCAAATTTTTTTTCGATACTGATGATTTTGATATATGGAAGTCTATATCTATCTCGATTCCTTTATACCTGTACAAACCAACCGTTATCCAATCAAAGTTATAATACCCGGTGTACAAGTACAGCTGGGTATAAAAATTATATGTGTTGCAACGGGAGCATGGTAGAATTATCGTGGAATCGTAAATATAACCTCACTTTTCGGCAGCTATATTTCATATATGCATTTTAACCGTAGAACGCATAACTAAAAAATGACACGCAACGCATAAGGGGGATACCCGCGTGTCCCACTTACAAGGTTTTAGCGTTACAAATGCACAGTAACAATATTCATAAGTAAAAATTATTACAGATTGTGTGCTTAGCAGTGAGTTACTTACTTACTGCGACAAGCCCGATAAAACCAGTAACTGAATCCTGCTACCTATGTTATACTGAAAGCCCCAAACCATTCCCCAAACGAAGAAGAAAAACGCGAAAAGCATGCAGCATCTGCAAAAAACCAATATGCCTGTTACATTCGGTGACAAATTGTATCTGCACAGTTTGCGAGCAGATTAGACGGTTCAACACTCTATTGACAGTGGTTCTCTCACTAAAGTAGTTTAAAGTCGCAACTGGACACACGGGTACCCGGTTATGCGTTCTAGGGTTAAGGCATTAAAGAATGGGCCAATTTTTCGGTTCAAATTTTTACACAAAATGAGCACAAAATGAGTCCAATACTTATCTTACACTTACTATCCACCTCCACAGCAATACGAAATTTCATAGGTAATAATCTACAACAGCGTTCCACTGCCAATTCGCATCAATACTAAGACATCGGGCCATTCTATACGACAGCATGGCACACTTAATACACGTCCAAAAATGTCGGAGGGGAGTCAAAAGACGCGTTTTGGACTCAGAATCGCGAACCCTAAAACGGAAGTATACAAATTTGCGTATGTGAAGAGATATTTGCAAAAGAAATTGAAATTTTTCATGTGGTTTTACACAGGAAAACATTTTGTGTACAAAGAAATTTGAACGGATTTTATTTTAATACCACCCTATTGGTGGGCAGCATAGGGTAATTTTTTATAAGAGCGGCCAAAGGCCGCCAACGCATGAGAGTGTTTTCGGCAAAAATACTATGGATCACACCGTTTCGTTATTCGGTTTTTCGTTAATATCTTTTGAACGACTCAAGTTTTCCGTTTTCAGATTTGCGATCCTGGTACAAAAATGGGTCTCTTGACACCCTTCCTGATATTTTTGGACGTGTATTAGGAGTATCATGTTGTCGTATAGAATTACGAGGCTAGGAGTCCTGGAAATCCCATTCCCGCATCGATGCCATCTCGAAATCCGGGGATTTCATATATTAAAACTGCGGGATTTCTTCCGTCCGATTTCGAAGGAAACAGAAATTTCTCTATCCGATGGATCACTAAATGTACACCAATTTTGAAATGGAATAGGTACAATTACAATTCCCCTTACTAGTGTTGAGTCTGAAAGGTGTACCTCAACTGTCGACTATATATGTACCAAGAAAAGATCTAGCCTTTCAGATGTTACTTTACATGATCTAATATTTAGAGATTTTTTAGAATAAAGAATTTTAACTTAAAATTCAAAACGAAACTAATTTTTTAATTGTTTATAAAACTTGTTCTGAATTCCTTTCAAAACATAGGACTGGAAAAAATATGTTTTTTGGTAAACCACTCATATTTGTATACATTACATAATTATTTCTGAATCTGAATGATCGCCAAAAATCCCGGGATTGTCATTTTCAAATCGCGAAATTCATGGATTGTAAAAGATATTTAGGATGCGATGCCTCAGTCCATACATATCGATGGTTGACCCCAGTATTAATAATCCCAGGGTGAGAAAACTTATTACATCTGTCAGGAGATTTCTGCACAAAAGGTAGCAAATTTTCATTGTTTTTATTTCGATAATTTTGTTATGCAGATACACAAGCTCACGCAGAAAGATGTTCTCTGCGGATATAATTTTGATCCCTAAACCGGTGTTGTACCCACCCATACCAATTTCTGCGCAAAAGTACTATAGATCACACATTTGGTTTCGATTCGTGGTCATGTTTTAATTTTTGTAAAAATCTTTTGGTAGAAGGAAAGCCTTATCTAGGAGCGTAAAGGTTCAGAGACTGATAAGGAAAGATAATTAGGAATGGATATGTAGATATGCACAGTCACTTAGCCACGCTGAGTCCAAATGGAATATTCTCTGCCTTGTTGGCACTTGTACAGCATGGAATCATGGACCGCACTCTTGGAGGACCGCTCGGGTCGTCCTCCTACCAAAGGCAGAAAATATATAAATAATAATAACCCTTTAGCGGCTAAGTAGATGTGCATTCAAAGTGAACACGGACGGACGAGCACAGCATGCATACTCCAAAGGTACTGAATTGCATAAGGAAACCCCAATAGGTGTCTTACTAGATATTACCGTCGCTTTCTGCACCGTCTCAAAACTGCACACGGAGCATACGTATATATATGGCCCTGAGGACAAATAGTATAAAATATCTAAAAGTAATTCTATACAGAAAGTTGTGGAAGCCCAACGTGCCGAAGAGAGTGAAGAAAATCTTCAGGGCACTGTAGTCAAATGATAGACTGTGCTATTGTGAAGTATCTCCTGTACTAGGGAGTCCTGGTTTGGGGGATATTATATATATACATACAGAGTATTGTGATAGCCTTTAAATTAAACGCTGTCTAAAAGTTTTCTCTATGAAACTTCGGGAAAGTACTCAAGCAAGAAGCATTTACTTAATAGAATAATACATTTTAACGCAGGTTATATAAAGTTTTTTTTTCTTACACTAAAAACAAAAGATTAACAACCATTTTTGCTAGACACCCACGTGATTTACTATCATTTTGTGAATGCTATTCTAAAATTACCTACCAATGTGTTCAAAAAACCACTCGGAAGTTTTACATCATCGAGGAAGCTGCGATTCTGATATACCGAAAATCTATCTACTTGTACGTTTGATGTTTTAGCAAAGGGCTCTTGAAACTTTTGAAGAATGTTATTATAAAAATTAAACATAGCGTAACTTTTTTTAATTAACAAAATCGAACAGTTCGAACAAAACGCGCTAGCAAAGAAATGATTACTAATAACAAAAGGACATACAAAATTGCTAGCATACCTAAAAAATTGCTGTAAATCGAGTAAATTATGAGAAACTAGTGTGCGAACGTATGTACTAGGGATGCCAATACCGGGATCCCGGTCTTTTTTAAGACCTGAAAATCCCGGGGTTTTTTTGAAGTAGTCCCACGATTTGTAACATCTTACAAACTATAAGAAATGGGGGCACAAAAATCTATTTTGAACAAAACAAGTGCGATGTTTTACCTAGAAAAGTGTTGACAGGATACTAAAGATTTTACATGCCAACCTAATATAAACGCACGCAAGTCATTTTCTGTCAAAAATGTCTCAAGCACATACAACTTGTATGAGAGCAACCGAAATTGAATTTGCTGCGTGAAAACCTAACTCGATTTCAAATTTTTGTTCTGCGTGAC
This sequence comes from Eurosta solidaginis, assembly GCA_029619165.1. Taxonomy (NCBI): domain Eukaryota; kingdom Metazoa; phylum Arthropoda; class Insecta; order Diptera; family Tephritidae; genus Eurosta; species Eurosta solidaginis. The sequence goes on along the minus strand of JARSSU010009910.1, from coordinate 1,649 downwards.
ATTTCAGTTTGACGCTTGCACACATGCTTTACAGTTGCCGAAACGCATGCTTATTTCGGTTAGTTCAAAAAACGCCTGTTGCTTGCGTGCGCTAACGCAGTGCGGTTTTATTAGGTTGGCTTGTTATTTCGGTTGGGGCAAAAAACGCCGGTTGTTTGCGTGTGCTAAAAAAGCGCAGCGCGGTTTTATTAGGTTGTCATGTTAAACATTCATTAAAATCAATTAAAGTGCAATATTCTATGGCGCATAGTCATAGTCAATATAAAATAGGTTTTATATTTAGTTGCAGCTTTTGTGACAGATAGCTCATAGAAAATTATGTCAAAAACTGCAACTAAATTTAAAACCTATTTTATTTTGTCTATGACTATGCGCCCATGTGTATTGCGTGAATCTCCAAATCTGCTCCTGTTTCTATGCAAAACAAATAAATCCGAATATTTCTTAAGCGTTTACTTAAGAGCTGCGTGGGGCCCATTAGTAGCAAAGAAGCAACATTAAAAAGTTTGTATTCCGAATTCGTACGGCTCATTCCATTTCAAGACAACCCGTCCGAATGATTTTTGATTTCGATGAAATTTTTGGTCAAAATAATGAAACACGTATTTTTTTTACTTTTATATAGTATATTTATTTAGTAGTATTTTTTTAGTATTTAGTAAAAATTTATGACTTTTTTCAAAAATTAGTATCTCAATAAAGGTTATTTTTTTGTTTAAAACTTTTTCTGCATTGAGTGAAAAGCATATATTTCAACTTGGCTAAATGCCCATTAGCCAAAATTCGTTGTTTTCGAAATATGAATTTTTGTATATTAAACTTTTTTTCGCCATATATTGATGCAATATATACACTGGATCACAAATTCCCACTTTTTTCTGCACCAGAGACGCCATTATGAAATTCCTATGTAAAATCACCCCCTGATTCCGAAAATCAAGGTTGTTTTAAATTATATTGTAACGTTTTTGAGATATTTACGAATTACCGTTATTTCAAAAAAATAAAAAATTGGGTCCACTTAATCAAACATGTCTCAAGACCGAATTGAGCAATTCAAAACGGTTTGAAGATTTTAAAAAGGTAATAAAATTTGCTATAAACTGTGCATACAACACTTTTTGCTAGGCCCTTCAGATTCAAAGATAACGAACAATCATTACGGATTTTTTAAATTTTTTTTTGTAAAAATATAAAAAAATTTGTAATTTGCGAGCAAGGATCTCGAAAACTTTTTACTTTTTTGCAGATTTTTTCTTTGCTCTCTAAGCTCTGTTTTATTACATAAGCTTTCATTCAACAAAATCGATGGATAATACAAAAGTTATAAGCATTCATGTAAATATTTCCATTTAATACTTAAGTACCCTACTGGTACATATATGTTAGTATTCGTATATCAGTTAGTTAGTTTTTGCAGATTTTTTGTTTCCTCTCTAAGCTCTGTTTTATTACAAACAAAAAAATAAGCTTTCATTCAACAAAATCGATGGACTTATACAAAAGTTATAAGCATTCAAGTAAATATATCCATTTAATACTTAAGTACCCTGATGGTAGCTAGTATTCGTATATCAGTGAGTTAGCGAATATTAATATGTACCTGTAGGGTACTTAAGTATTAAATGGGAATTGTTGATTCCCTAGAG
>JARSSU010009908.1:0-17661 GCA_029619165.1 Eurosta solidaginis | reverse complement strand
TCAAATTACTTCATTCTTTCTTCGAATGAGTTCAGGAGTTCATTCTTTTATTCCACTACTGAATGAAGAATGGGTTAACTTTTAAGCCACATTCCTTAACAAGAAATGAATGAAGATCAAGCATTCTTAAATCAATGATTTCAAATGATTGCACAGTTTTACAGCTCTGCCCAATGTAAAAGGGTGTTCAGCATTTAGCTTCCACCTCCCATTTCGAATAGATCGAGGAAATTTTTCGGGTTTATTAATTTCATGATATAGGGTTATTGATGCTATTGATGAAGTCAAGGCGCGTCTCTTGATATTCTGGCGGCATTTACGTCATGTGTTAGAAGTGCGAAAAAGGTGTTCCGTTTAAAAATTCTATTGCTTCGGAGATATTGGGTGCATTTTTTGGTTTTTGCTAATATCATTTGATAGGGTTACTGATGCTGGGGCCAAAGCGTGCCTTTTGATACCTCTGCCGAAATTTTTGGACGTGTGTCAGCAGTTGACCTTCGCTACCATATCCAATTGATACTATATTGTGTGAAACTTTGCAGCCCATCTTGGTTTAAACCTTGAGTTGAATCTTGGACAAAACTTTTGAAAGAGGAACTGACCACAATTCCCTCTTTGCTGAATCAATCAATAGCATGAAAAGAAGTTGCTCTTGAGGTGTCATTGAGCTCCATTTCCCATCTGTAAGCCGAGACTTTAAATAGGATGACCACATATTGTGGGATTTCTATAATTTGATGTTGAAGAAAAATGTCACCGCTTTAGAATAATATATTTTGGTGTTCAATTTGTATGGCCGGGCAATCTACCCATATGGCCAGGGTAATCAAAACAGTATAAGTTGCCAAATAATATATGTTTGTATCCGTGATTTCAATGTATATATCAGCATGTGTCCATAATTTTACAGGTGTTATTTGTAGTTAAATAGTTAGTATCTCTTTTTTTCCACTTTGTGTGGCCGAGCAATCCACCCGTATGTCCAGGGTAACCAAAAACAGTATGAGTTGTCAGATGTTAAGTTTTTGTAATTGATGTGTTTTCTTTATTTTGTATTCCTCTGTTGTTGTTTTATTATTAATTTTTTGTAAAATAATTGGAAATATTGAATCAGAACTTAAAGTTATGGAGATTTCTAGAATTACAAGGAGAGATCCAAATAAATCAGAGCAATTTTTACCAAAGTATGCTGTAAAGATAATTTTTGAAGGCAGCGAGTTGCCGCAATTCATTAAAATTATTGTGTATCTGAAGAGTCAACATTATATCCCGAAAGAGCGCCAATGCTATAATTGTGGTAGGTTGGGGCACACAAAGTTAGCGTGTAAATCTCAGAAGAGATGCATCATTTGTGGGAAGATAGGAGGATGTGAAAACATATGCAATAATGATACAAATAAATGCATCTTATGTGGAGGGGAGGGACACAATGCGTTAAATAACAGAAATTGTCAAAAACGGCTTAATGAGCAGAAAATTATGAAAATAATGACTTGTGAAAAAATTTCAAGGAGAGAAGCAAATGAAACATATGGACATGCAATAAAAAATATCAGTCAACTTTCAGTATTGGAGGATCTTAAACTATATAGATTCTAATATTCAAAATTTTGATGGAACTTTAAACAAATCATTAATAAATAAGAAATACATAGAATTATCTAACAAAATGTCACAAAGATTAGAAATCTCAGATAGAAAGAAAATAGAGTCATCTCAAACTGTTTTCAAAACAACTAATTGGAACAGAGTTGATGAAATTGAAAAACTTATAACTTTGCTAATTAAAAAATTCAAAATAAATGAAGATGAACCATTGGTTAAGCTAATTTCAAACATTTGTAAGCAGGATGTTAATAGTAGACTTTCTTTTGTTAATAATGGCAGTCACGATAAAGATTCTCCAGTATAATATTCAAAGTCTTAAAGCTAATAAAAGTTATGTTGATATATTTAATAACAAGTATGACATATACATTGTTTGTCTGCAAGAAATTTTCTCGCATGATGAACAAGTTATTAATCATAATCTTATAAACTTTAAATAATTAAAAAAACAAGATCTGATGGATATGCAGGTGTGGCTATTGGCTTTAAAAGGACATTAAATATAAAAGAATTAGTTATAGAACGCATTTAGATATTATTATTGCCAAAACTATGAATTTGAAAGAAAATATAACTATATGTACCATTTACTTAAATCCTCAAACAACGGTGAACAGCTTTGAAAAAGAAATTAATAAATTACTGAATTTTCTAAGTAGCCAGGAAAATGTATTTTTAATGGGAGATTTTAATCCGCGTAACTCTAGATGGGGTGGTAATTTTACATATTCAAAAGGTAAAATTTTGGCTAATGAAGTTGATAAAGTTAACTTACGATGTTTGTATGATGGATCTAAGACTTTTCCCAGTGGTGGATCGGTTTTGGATCTATCATTCTAATATGAATAGATACATATGTAGGGTGGTATTGTCATCATGCTTATGTTGGTGGAAGTAGACATCGTCCAATTGTTATAGAAATACCTAATATAGAAAGGAACCAAAGTACTTTATATCTCAACATAAATTTAAAAAAGTATTAAATGAATTAACCTTCACTGACTTGGAGTCTTTTCAAAAGCCTTTTGTGGTGCTAGGAAAAATGTACTATTGATTTTAACAAAGTAAAACGAACTCCGAAAACCTGGTGGTGTGAAAAACTTAGTACATTATATAGAGTTTTGTTAGCTAAAGGAAAAAAGCGAATCTTTCACAAAGAATAGTTGACATACAAGATGCAGTAAAGGCAATTGATGAATGGAAAGTAGCTGTTAAAGAGGAGAAAAGGAAAAATTTTTTAAGCAAAATTGAGGAAGTAAATTATAATCCAAATAGTAAAGAATCGTGGAGATTTATATCAATATTAATGGCAGAGAAGGAAATAAATTTGATATTTGGAATGATGAAAATAATTACAATTATTTACGCTTGTTGAAAAATCAATCAATTCAGTGTATGAATGATATTGCTCCCATTAGTGGATACACAAATCTCTACTGATCAATTAGAGTTATCGTTTGACAATTTTATTACACATTTAGAGAAAAAGAAATCCACGGCAGGTGGGGCTGATAAAATTACGTATGATAATAGCCGTGTTTTTTTACACGCGTATACGTTTCGTTTGCGCGTGAAAAAACGCCTATCCTCGCTTAGATAATACTTAGGAGACCCATCTAGCTACAGCAACAGGTGTACCGAAAAGCGGAGACACAACGCTCTGATGGCCATAGGGTATAACATATAGCTGAATCAGTTGCGATGAATTGTGGACACACATAAAATACATAGAATTAGTGTAGAGGGTGAAACAAAGACACATATTTCAGTTACATCTGAGTATAATGCGTATTGAAATTTAGTAGGACAAAATTTATGCGCAGCAATTTTCAGAGATGTATTTAAAGTTTGTCGCTTAGCAGTCCATATAAAGTTTAAGCGTAAACGGATATACGCGTGTTAAAAACACGGCTAATATAAAAAATTTATCAACTGAAGCTAAATATAAACTAAACAGCTTGAACTTCATTTCAAAATAATATACACCCCTATTATGAATTTCATACGATAGACGATAAACGCTTGATAACGTCCTTCAAAAACGCGAGTACTCCATAAATAATGTAAGGAATACTCCTTTGGAGTATAGGAGTGTTCCAAAATAATCTGTATTCATACAAAAATGTGCTCCAATTACATTGCGATGTCCTAGGAGAGGAGTAGGTGATCCCACTCTCGCTTTGTTTGTGAGTATTCCATAGAGTACATACGTGAGAGTACTTTCCAAAGTACTTTCACTGTAGTATTCCATGGAGCACCCACAGAGGATCATATGCCAAAGTACTAAAGAGGAATTGTGTCGGAAAGAATTATCGGAGTGAATTTAATTTAAAATGAAGGTAAATGAAGAGGGGCAATACAACTTTTATATTTTTACTACGAATATTCTTATGTTATTAAGCATTTGCGTGAATAAAGAAACTAATATTTCTCTGTACTATAGTATGTATACATAAAACCAGTTGCATTTTATCAGAGTTGCCATAGTAAAATTTTATTATCAGTTATTGTATGCAATATTTTACTTTTGGCAACTCTGTTCGATCGTCATCGTGTCGTGATCACGGTCGTGATCGACATGATCGGCTGATGGTAGTCCGCAAACGCATTGCAAAGGAGTATTGTTAGAGTACTCCAACATGAAGAAAATGGAACACGTAATCCAACAATTTTTGCAGGGGTATTGTAAAAAATCAGCTTTCACATTGCGATTTCCACACGCCCGATAGATGTACTATTGTGATTGACGGCAGAGTTTTGTTTACACATTTTTCTGAATCTATACGAAACAGATAGCAAAATAAAACATAAATACTAACAATTCATTTGTCTTGTACGTAAAGTGGCAAAAGTTTTTAAGAGCTGTAATAATAAAATGTTTTATGCAACCTCTGTTACCTTTTATATAAACTCAAATGAACAAATTGACGAAACTTGCATAGAAGCCACAAAAAAAGAAAATTGAGAGATGCGTCCAATCTTCTTGAAATGAACTCTACACTCATGATTCAATTACTAGAGGTTTGTTCTTCAATGATGACAGATCTTTGACACTCCCAAATTGAAAAATCTGGACGGGTTGCTTTTACGAAGTAAGGAAAACGGGGAATAATTCAATCCCCTTCAGTGAAATTGTAGTAGACAAGTATCTTTGGTAGTATATTAGTAGTGATAATAAATTTATAAATGCCAAAAGATTTTGGGGAAATAATTCATTTTCGTCTAAATATTTCGTGTTATGTTGGTTTGGTCCTTCTTTCAGAAATTGTTTGAAGAATGCCGTACGTTAGAATTTTATTCAAAAATGCACTATCTCAAAATTTGTTTCCAGAACTCCCTACATGAGCATAAGTTGAATGCATTTTGTCATAACAGGTAGTTAATGAAAAGTATTCTGTGATGAATCGTTCTTCAATCTAACTCTAATATAGGGCGATTTTGTGACAAATCCTGAATTGGGAAAATTTTGAAAAATATTTTGAGATAGCATGATTTTGAACAGGCAGCCGACATTGGGTGATATGCTACTCAGTAGCCGCAATGAACTGACAAAAACAAAAATAAAAGCAAAATGGCTTATTGTCTTAGAACTTTATACCTACCTTGACTTTGACAGAAGAGTTAAGCTTTTGTTCGGTCCTGCTACACAGGGAGTATTCACCTTTTTATTCTGAAATTTCGGAAAGCTCTTTTCCGTTAAGTATTCATGGAAGCGTTCCGGATAAACCGTTAATTTAGAATATTCGGAATACGTTCATTTGATACTACCTCACGAGGTCCGAATATGCATAATATTCCAAATATAATCCGATTATCCAAATTCTAAATGAAGACGAATGTTCCGAACATACGGAATTAATAGAACAGAAGGTCGACTTTTAATAAACGCCCAAAAATATCGAGGGAAGTGTCAAAAGACACGTATTGACCTCGATAACAATAATTCTAAGGCGGAAATTAAAATTTTAGCTCGTTCAAAAGATATTGACGAAAAACCGAAAAATGACCCCGGGTTGCGGCCTTCAGCCGAGCTTATAAAAAATTACCCTGGCCGGTCCACTAATGAGGTGGGATCAAAATAAATGCGTGCAATATGCCCTTTGTACACAAAATCTCTTTCAGTGCACAAAAACATTACAACAACCACATGAAAATTGCCAACTTCAACTGCAAATATCTCCGGACAGAGATACAATTTTTCTCTTTCGCATTAGGATTATTGTTGTCGAGGTCACCTCTCTCGATATTTTTGGACGCGTATTAGCAGTAGACTCCTGTTCTAGACTTTTACCTGAATAAGTTAACATGCCCAATGAGTACATTTCGTTATGGCATCTCCATTGTTTACTAATGACATTTTTACGTGAATCGATTTAATAGTCGAGGTTTTGACGTTGAACGATGAATTTTGAATTAGTTTAGGTTTGTATGTTCATAGGTATACGAAAGTGCACGATTCCTTGGTGTCCGTACTTTTCATAAAACCTATGTTCAGCCACACTAATAGATCATGGCATAGTTAATAAATTCATCATAAAATTAAAATAAATGTTGTAAGGAATTATGCAGTTAAGTACTTATCGGGTATTTGTAAACTAATTGCTTCCTATTTCTACTACTATTATTTTTCAAAAATTCGCAAAGAAACAACACAGTTAACGGATGTCAATTCGATTTGGGAGCAAAATGGCTGCAATTGTCAAAAAATGTGTCTGTCGAGCAAACCTCTTGTGATTGAATCATGCTCTACACTGTAAGTACTTGACATACTAAAAGTAAAGAAAAAGTTGAATAAACAAAATTGATGCCAGAGTATAGCCCCCATTACTGATACTTAGCATAGACTTGACTTGACTTGGCGTAAACTTGGCAACTTAGCCACGATTATACTCCACTTGGCGCATACAACCTGGCATCATAATCAGCGTTGAAGTTTATTTTTAAATAAACGTCAATTTGTATGACAAAATGTCAAAATGAAATGGAAACAAACAAATGGCATCTCAAAATGTAAAGGTCACTTCATGGTTCAACTATATACAGGTTGGCTCATCTGTAAAGCAACAAAATATGTCTGTTCAAATTGTCAAAATCTGTGTATTGGTGTTGGTGCGAATGGTATGGAATGGAAACATAAAACTTAGCAGTTTTTTGTATGTGTAAGTAAAATGTTGCCAATGTGTTGGTTTCATTTTGAGTTTGCCATCTCCTTTTGACAATCCCTTCGACCAGCAATGACATAAACAAAATCAGCTGATGAGATGAGCCAACCTGTACATAATTGAACCATGGGTCACTTAGAACTTACACCCCTATTATGAATTTTCATACGATAGACGATAAACGCTTGCTAGCGTATCGTAAAAAATCAGCTTTCATATTGCGATTTCACACGCCCGATAGATGTACTATTGTGAATGACGGCAGAGTTTTGTTTACAAATTTTTGTGAATCTATACGAAACAGATAGCAAAACAAACGTAAATACTAACAATTCAATTGCCTTGTACGTAAAAGTGGCAAAAGTTTTTAAAAGCTGTAATAATAAAATGTTTTCTGCTACCTATGTATGTATGTTGCTTTTATATAAACTCAAATGAACAAATTGACGAAACTTGCATAAAGCCATAGAAAAAAGAAAATTGAGAGATGCTTCCAATCTTCTTGAAATAAACTCTACACTGTAAGTACTTGACATACTAAGAGTAAAAAAAGTTTAATAAACAAAATAGATTTCAGAGTATGTCTTAACAGTGGTAGAAGTCAGTTTGCGCGCCCATAAAAATAGGGCATCCATCCCAAATATTTTGAAGGTTTGTGCCACTTCAAGGCTTCTTGCCCAGGGGTGTTGCAACAGAGTGTTGGGAATGAGGCTTTAGTTGGGTCCTTGGGATTTTGTAATAATTTTACATTTACTTTTGTTTAAATAGCTCCCAACGTATCGTGCAAAAATTTATCAACGATAGCTAGCCTAGAAAATCGAACAGTTGATGCGTATGGCAATACCACGATAAACAATAAACACTAACGATCGGGTTTTACACGCTAGAATTTATTTCATAATACGGTATAACAGATTGCAAGCGTTTATCGTGTATTGTATGAGTTCATAATAGGGTGTTACATAGAAAATCAAAATTCAACAGACTTCTAAGTCAAGTTAAGTGTTGCCAAGTTTTGAGTAATCAGTAACATGCAATGTTCATTTAAAAGAACTGTTACACCCCTATTATGAATTTTCATACGATAGACGATAAACGCTTGCTAGCGTATCGTAAAAAATCAGCTTTCATATTGCGATTTCCACACGCCCGATAGATGTACTATTGTGAATTACGGCAGAGTTTTGTTTACAAATTTTTGTGAATCTATACGAAACAGATAGCAAAACAAAACGTAAATACTAACAATTCAATTGGCTTGTACGTAAAAGTGGTAAAAGTTTTTAAAAGCTGTAATAATAAAATGTTTTCTGCTATCTATGTATGTATGTTGCTTTTATATAAACTCAAATGAACAAATTGACGAAACTTGCATAAAGCCATAGAAAAAGAAAATTGAGAGATGCTTCCAATCTTCTTGAAATAAACTCTACACTGTAAGTACTTGACATACTAAGAGTAAAAAAATGTAATAAACAAAGTAGACTTCAGAGTATGTCTTAACAGTGGTAGAAGTCAGTTTGCGCGCCCATAAAAATAGGGCATCCATCCCAAATATTTTGAAGGTTTGTGTCACTTTAAGGCTTCTTGCCCAGAGTGTTGCAACAGAGTGTTGGGAATGAGGTTTTAGTTGGGTCCTTTGGATTTTGTAATAATTTTATATTTACTTCTATTTAAATAGCTCCCAACGTATCGTGCAAAAATTATCAACGATGGCTAGCGTAGAAAATTGTGCAGTTGATGCGATAGTTAGCGTATGGCAATACCACGATAAACGATAAACGCTAACGATCGGGTTTCACACGCTAGCAGTTATTTCATAATATGGATAGATAACAGATTGCAAGCGTTTAGTCGTGTATGCAGTATGAGTATCATAATCAAGTGGGTGTAAGTGACAGTTCTCAAGCCAAGTCAAGTCTATGCTGAGTATCAGTAATGCGCCCTTATGTCTTAACAGAGATAGAAGGTAGTTTGCGCGCCCGTAAAAATAGGTCACCCATCCCAAATATTTTAAAGGTTTGTGCCACTTTAAGGTTTCTTGCCCAGGGTGTTGCAACAGAGTGTTGGGAATGAGGCAATAGTTGGATTCTTTTGGATTATGTAATAATTTTATATTTACTTTTATTTAAATAGTTCCCAACGTATAGTGGAAAAATTTATCAACGATAGCTAGCGTAGAAAATTGAACAGCATATGCGATAGTTAGCGTATGGCAATACCACGATAAACGCTAACACTCGGGTTTCACACGCTAGAATTTATTTCATAATACGGTAGAACAGATTGCAAGCGTTTATCGTGTATCGTATGAGCTCATAATAGGGTGGTAGTTTGCTTTCTGGATAGTGACTGACCACTTATTCATTGTTTTCGTACATTACTCTTATTACTAATTACATCTTGACTTCTACTCTTAAAGGGTTGCATTTTGTTACGTTCTTATACGCACATTGTTATACCCTATATATGACACTTCTCCCCCTCCTTAATCCCTCCCTTATTTATTAGTTCATATGGCATTAGTGTAAGGATTAAGCTTCCTTGCTTATAAATCTGAGTACATTTACATTGACATGGAAAATGGAACAAATGAAATTTCATGACTATTTTGTATTTTATATTTGGAATTATGATTGTCGGAAACGCAGTGGCATGTTCAGTGTTCGTTTTGATTGTCGGCGTAAATTGTCACCTTCAATGTTTACTAGAGTCTCTACTGCCTCTCTTATTTCGACTTCTTTATTGGCTTCCCCTTCAGAGTTTGACGCTCCTTGTGTTGTCGGCTTTGGTGGCGACGACTCATTGATCAATAAGGGCTGTGATTTCGGTATCTGGCTCGAACCTAGAATGAAAATTTTATCTTGGTTAGGATTAGGATATACAAACCGAGATTTTGTAGGTTTCGAAGCAGATATTTGGTCGTCCTCTACTTCCAAGCTCGTCTTACTACCGATTTTTCTTAACTGATTAAGGTGTATCTTCCAAATACGAACATCGTCTAATCGAATACTGCAACGCAACTCTTCTAACACCTCCATAACCTTCCAAAACGCCATTTTTCCATTTCCAGGTACTCGCGTGCCGCCACTCTCTCTCCGATCGAAAATTTTGCTTCTACAATTTTACGTTCGCTAGGGTTTCCTGCGTTTTGTGGAAGTAGTAAATCTATGCGCGATTTTATTTGTCGACCCAACATAAGCATGGATGGTGACTGTGTAGCTGGATGAACTGCCCTTCTATATGCAAGTAGGATCTATGTCAATTCGCAATTCATGTCTGTCGCGTTGCATTTCGAGGCTATAAGTTTGTTTTTTATCGTTTGGACAACCCTTTCCGCCCACCCGTTAGTTGCGGGATGGAATGGAGCTCCCATCTTGTGGATAATCCCATTCAGTTTCAAAAACTTTTCGAATTTACTGGAAACGAATTGCGTTCCGTGATCGCTAACAAAAACGTCGGGGATTCCAAACGTGGAAAATATTTCTCGACATTTCTGAATCATTGTACTCGTTGTCATGTTCGGTACAACGTGTACTTCAGGCCATTTACTGAGAGCGTCGATTAAAATGAAAAGGTATTTACCCATGAATGGTCCTGCAAAATAGGCGTGCACTCTTTCAAACGGTTTCATTAGGACCACCGAGCTGTGAACCGGCTTTACTAGCTTTGCGTTTGGTCTAGAAAGTTGGCACTCTGAACAATTCGAGATAAGGTCCTCAATGTGCTTGTCTATTCTGTTCCACCAGCAGTATGCTCTTGCCAGGCTCTTCATCCTGCTAATTCCAAAATGCGCACAATGTAACTCGTCCAGAGTTTTCTTTCGTAAGGGTGCTGTTATATACACTCGTAAACCTCGCATCAAGCAACCGTGTTGTAGACTGAATTCTGTTTGAGTGATTCCAAAACGATGTTTTGGGTCCGCATCTTTTCCCAATTTCAGACATTGTAGCAGAATCTTCACTTCGCCGTCCTCTTCAGTTTTTTCTTAACTCGTTGGTTGTAACCAGTAGATTATCTATCATCTCCTGCTCAACCATGTCTACCTCTTCCATCTTTCCATTAATCTCAGAAATCGGTAATCGCGACATTGCATCCGCATTAGCATTATCCTTGGATCGTTTTAATCGAATTTCAAAATCGAAATGTGCCAGAAATATTGCGTAGTGCTGGGCCCGAATCGACACATACGTGATCCTATAACTCGTCACGTAAAAACTTGTTTTTCGGATTATGACATACGTGATCGTACGATCCGTCATGTAAAATGTCACTTTTTGGATTACTACATACGTGAACGTACTTTGTGGATCGTAAATCGGTATCGCGACAATCGTGAACGAGAGACAATTGCACTCGATCGTTCGTATTGTTATTCGATTACAAACCGGCAACCGAAAGCGAGTACAAATATATAAATATACAAAAATTTAATACAAATATAAGAGAGCAATACTCGTCGTTGATCTGAATGCCTCCAAACGAAGGAATCATGAGCCGCACCACCGTACTGACAGTTGATTGCCAAAACTTTATAGGTGTGATCGCACATCTGCCAAAATATTTATATAGTTAGTACAAAGAATAAAGAAAATGAGCAACAACTCACTATCATGGCGTTGATACTATGGTATCCTTTCCTATTAAAGTACATATGCTCATCCACAGATGGTCTTTGCAAGCCGATGTGTGTGCCATCAATGCAACCGATGACTGTAAAAGTAGATATTCAATTAAATAACTTATTTAATAAATGGAATTGAACGTTTGCCTACCTCAAGGTATTTTGTATTTATCCATAAACCATTGCTTGCATTCCGAAGTTTCGTTTAAATGAAATTGTATATTTTGTGGACACAACTTGTTCTCCATTTCGAGAATAACTTGGGATGTTATCTTTGACACAGTGCTCTGGCACATTCCAACCAAATAATCACTGCCGACACAATGCCGATACCCGCCATTTCCTAGAAGAGAAAGTGTGGCAGCTAGTTGTAGAACTGGAGGCACCGCTTTTGCATCCGACTGCTTCAAATTTAGGGCATCAAGTACAAACTGGAAAGCCTCTTTAGATAATCTAAATCGTTTCAAGAATCTGCAAAACACACATTTTTGTATACTTGTAAAACTTTATTTGACACATACTTACGCAGTTTGTGGTAAAGCTAAAGGATCACTTTTATCTCTAATACTATGTTCAAACAGAAAAATAAATTGAGGAAATTTCGACTTGAATTGAGTGCTGTTCATACAACTCGATTTAGCTTACACAATAGTAATTTGATAGATGGTTGGCTCATCTCTACAGCAAGAACATACCTTTGTTCAGACTGTCAAAATGAACACGCACATTATTAGGCGAATGAAATGGAATGAAAACATAAAACTTTGAAATTTTTGTGTGTTGTAAGAAAATGTGTTCAATGTTTTGGTTTCATTTTGAGTTTGCCATCTTCTTTTGACAATTCCTACTCCAGTGAAATGAAAGACATAAAATCAGCTGATGAGATGCGCCAACCATATAGTTCAGCCATGCGTAACTGACGTTTAAATATACTCAATAAACATACTTTACAATGTTGCATTTGCAGTTTGAAACAATTTATTACGCAATTTTTTTTAAATTGGCAATTTATTATTACAATTTATTATATGACAAATTGCGTAATAAATTGTCCAAATAGTATAAATTGCCAATTTGGTGTGTGTTTGAACCTAGTATAAGTAGCCTCCGTGCTACTGTTTCATCTTCCTCACTATCGCTTGAACTTATATAGAAAAGTAAGTGCACATCCATTTTGAAATTTCGTTTGTTTATTAAAATTTTTAAATATTTTGACATTTCCACATCTATTGTGACATAAAAATAAAATCCACAGTGATGTGGATCTTAAAATAGATTGTGAACTAAGAATGAATTACGATACGATAGCTTTCGTATGTGGTAATGCCAATCGACCCATACATCTGACGTATCACGTAATTGTCTTTCGTATAGTTTTCGATCCGTGATCGTATGTGGCGATTCGGGCCCTGCATTCTTGTGGCTGACAACTGGGGCAAGCCCTTATGCGGTGAAAATATTTGTGAAATCGGTTTATTGTCCGTTACTAGTATAAAACGTTTACCATACAAGTACTGGTAAAATTTGTAAACACCGAAAATAATAGCATATGCGTCCTTATCAATTTGACTATATTTTTGCTGCGGAGGGGAGAAAAACTCACATGGAATTTTTGTTTTGAATTGGGCTGAAAGTAAAAATTTAGAGATGCGGATTTTTTTATTGAAAAAGTTCCACATCAAGAGTGCAATATCTAATTGGATACACAAAATAAAAGGGAAACGTGAACATTTGATAGTTCCTTAGGATAGAATATGTAAACACGCAGAATATCTATTGACGATTTATTGTAGATTACGCATGACTATGACAGATCAAAATTTTAAATCCCATTTTTCATTTAGACAAAATTTTAAATAAACAGTATATTAATCAGCGACTATGATTACGCAAAAATTTTGATTTGTCAGAAAAAATTAGAAAAAACAACTGAATGTCAAAAAACCTAACGAAATACAAATTGACTCATTTCTTTTGAACAAACTAGATTATATTTTTCGTGTATTTTCTTTGTTTTTTGGAATATAGCTTACACACTTACACCACTACTGCAGCCGTATTAGGAGGGAGTGCGACAAAAAATTCAAGATAAAATACAAGAAAAAATACATTAAAATAAAGTACTGTCATATAGGTATAAGACTAGTTTCAAATTGACATTATAGTACTGTTCGTAAGGAGAGAACTGTCGAATTTAATCACACTTTGTTGAAAACACTTCCTTAACCCTAACGCCATAGTCGTAACTATACCCATATCCATAACCATATCCAATGTGATCGATTAAGGGTGCCTTAACCTAAAAATCTTAAAAATTTTATAAAAATGAAGAAAACGCAAACAATTATAAACATATTCCACAAAAAAAAAGTGTCTTAGTCATAACGTATCCAAAACAATGAATGAGATCTACAAAAAGTTATTAAATTCACTAACTCAAATATTTTTAGGTTATGGATATGGCGAGATAACAAAAACCCATTGGTTGGCTATGATATGGTTATGGCGTTTCCGTATGGTATGGCACCATTAAACGATTACATTGATTTCCATAAGGTAGGTTCGATCAACTGTTTTATCTCGTTATGGTTATACGGTAATAAGTCAACATTAATTGGCCCTTTAATGTGTTTGGGATGCACAACAGCAAGGGAAAATTTACCGATAATCAGCAAAAAAAATATTCGTTTGTAAACACCGACTTTGAATTCAGAGAGACTCACGAGAGAACCACAGCACTGCAAAATTGTGAATATTAATTAAAAAAGAACAAACCTGCGGCCATTGTGAATTTGTTGTCAATGCGCTTTCCAGTCTTGCACTATTCGTAAATATTTACGAATAAGAAAAGCAACAGAACAACAGAATACGTCCTTGCAGAGAAAATCGACCTTCTCTGATCCTTTTAATTGCCTTTAAACGTGGTAACAACTAAAATTTACCACAAAAATAATTAACATCATTGTCAGTAAATTCTTTTTATCGTGGTCAAAGTAAAATTATAACGATGTTAATATCCTATTTATAAAATATAAGAAAGCAAATCTTGTCTTCTTTGTTGAAAAAATAATCTTTTCTCCCATATTTTGTTGTGATCTTATTCGTTATAACAAAGAAAAAGACGAATTCACAATGCAAGAAGAGAAACAAAAAGCTGACAGCGAAAAATTTGTGAACTGTCAAAGTATGAAGAACAAAAAATGGTTGCTTTTGTAGTTGAACTTCCGAGACAGACAAATTTGCAAATCCTTTATAAATAACTTTGGGTAGTTTGCGAAAAACATCAAATACACGAATTATATTTGCTAATTTAAATACGCGTATTCTCTCAAATATTAAAGTGAGTGTGTGAAATAATAAAAAACTACAAAAAGTAGAATGGATGGCACTGAAGCATTTCTCGAAGAAGACCGAGTAATTTGTGGTAGGTGGCTTTTGTGTGCAATATTTTATTTGTAACAAACGTAATTGCATGCAAACCAAAACTTGATCTTTCAACAAAGTCTAGAAATACACGAAACTTAATTAAAATAGCGCATAATGCATTTAAACAATGGAAGTCGCATGTGACACCGCCCCCATTTTTTCACAGGAAAATTGGTTGTTGTTGTTGTAGCGATAAGGTTGCGCCCCGAAGGCTTTGGGGAGTGTTAACGATGTGATGGTCCTTTGCCGGATACAGATCCGGTACGTTCCGGTAACACAGCACCATCAAGGTGGTAGCCCGACCATATCGGGAACGATTTATATGGCCACATCAAACCTTTGGGCCCTCCCTCCCTCCCCACCCCTAAGTTCCATGAGGAGCCTGGGGTCGCCCGAGCCTCGTCTGTTAGTGAAACAGGATTCGCCGCGGATAGGTGAGGTTGACAATTGGGTTTGGATAAGCTATATATTGCGCTGGCAACCTGAAGGGTTGCGCTACACAGTCCCTGGAATCTGGTATTTTAGTCGCCTCTTACGACAGGCATACCTACCGCTGGTATATTCTGACCCCCTAACCCGCTGTGGGGAGGAAAATTGAATGGCATATGCTTATAAAGCCAAACTTACTTAAATGCAAAATGGTTGATTAAGAAATGATTCATTATACTTGCAAGCGCGTAGCCACATATATATGTATTATAATTGATGCTAATTATTGTTAGTGAAATTGCAACAAATCAACCTAAAATTTTTAGGAAGTGGTGCTTGGGTTATAGCATTTTTTCTCTTGGCTGGTTTCCTAACTGCTTCCCTCAAGTACATATGTATGTCGAGCAGATTTATTCTCAAAAGCATTGTTCAAATAACACAAAATAAAACCGGACTTCAACGTACGTTTTCAAGTTTTCGTTTAAGTCCTTTATCATTCTAGAACAATGGGAAATTACACTGCTAATACGTGGAAAACCAGCTATTGAAAGCGAGTCATGTGCACCGATATCACTCCTTCCGCTATAAAACACCGAATTGATTCCAGCGGTTGTGTAGCGCAATCCTCGCAATGGGTTGCCAGCGCAATATATAGCTTCTCCAACCCAATTTTCAGTCTCGCCTACCCGTGGCCAAACCTGTTTCATTAACAGCCGATGCACTGGCGCTCCAAACTCCTGATGGATCTACGGAGTGGAAGGGCAGGATGGCCTAGAAGGTTTCATGTGGTCATACAGAATCGTTCCCGAGATGGTCAGGCTAGTACCTTTATGGTGCCTGTTAGCGGAACGTACCGGACCTGCATACGGCAAGGGACCATCAACATCGATAACACTGCCCAAGGCCTTCGGGGATAGAAGGATCACCCGTCCACCCTTGTCTAGAAACATGGACCGGTAATTATCTGAATGGTCGGAAAGCGTCGGTTCAATTTAGGAACGTAACCTGAAAGCCAAGGAGTATTAAACATTGTGCAACTGGCCGGCCGCCCTTGTGCTACGCGTCACCAGTTTGGTCGCACGGTCTTAAAAATACATACTGGGCTTGACAAAATGCTGCAATCAGAACTGCCAACTCCTTATGACCAGTGAACACCACTTACATACCTAGCGAACCTGTTATTGTTCTTGTGGCGATAAGGACATTCCCCGAAGGTACTGGTGAGTGTTATGGATGTCGATGGTCCTTTGTCTGACGTAGATTCGGTAACAAGCACTTTAAGGAATTAGCCCACTCCAGCGGGTTAGGGGGCTTACAATATACTCGCGGCTGGTATGCCTGTCGTAAGAGGCGACAAAAATACCAAATTGGTTCAAGGTGATGTGTGGGGTAACCCTTTCAAGGGGTTGCCAGTAGAGGTTTACGCCGATCACTTTATCGGCGGCGGCGGCGTAGGCTCTATTATATACCGGCGGCGACGGCGGAGGCGGCGCGCCGGCGTACGCCGGTGTTCTTACCTTAAAAGCTTGATTTTTCTATTTAAAAAAATAATATTTAGGAAAGGTTTTGTTTATATGTATTTAAGGAAATCAACGTGTTGGACATTTCGGGAAGATCCGGGGTTTTTCATCAAAACTTCGCAGACCGTTCAAAAATTTTCAGGAGTAGCTCTTTGCGAAGGGATTGTCCCTCGTTCGCTTGCTCCAGAGAGGCTTTGAACCTAACCCCGGTCTTTGGAATTGGTACTGCTACGTCTGCTGAAAAGAAATAGAGATACATAAAATAGTCACACTTTTGCTTGTATATCTCGTGCAAAGCGTAGTTTCACCTAGGGTTAACTCCTAATAATCGTCGCGAACACACTTTCTTTAAATCATTTGTCGCTCCTTGGCGGTCACGCATAAAGGCGACTTAGGGTTGCTATTAATGGTCTATTAATACTCATGACTCTCGTGGCGCCTCCAGTTTTTTCGGCTGTTTTTAAGAGCTTCAATTCCCGATGTGCGAACAGTAGGAATCCCTACCACCAGTCGCTACCACACCACCTGAGCCTCACACCATATGTCAGTACAGGAGCTATAGGACTGCGACTTCGAACTCATACCTTCGTCGACGTCACTTTCCTAGAAGCTCTAGGTGTAGCTCCGAAGACTTTACAACGGATGCTTTTGTCGCGCTATGCTGCCGAGCTACACAATAGAAACACCTTGAAACGTTAGGGAGTGACTATTCGTCCAAGGATGCCGCCCTCAAAATCATAAGCAGTCTAAGTGGATGTCATTGCGTCATGGGTGAAAATCGTATAAGCCTCGGTGCATCTACATGATTAAAATTTTACAAGGACCCTGGATAAAATTTTTAAAATGTAGACCAAAGATTGCAGACGTTTGTAGTGTATTACATACATACATA
>JARSSU010009906.1:0-40275 GCA_029619165.1 Eurosta solidaginis | reverse complement strand
CCACAGAGATTCATGATAACAATCATTTCGATCGAGCTATTAATATATAGCCCCATAACTAACAAGCGAATTCGTTCAGATAGTAGAAGTATTTTAAGGAGCCATTTCTCCGTTAATTATCCAATATAAAAACGTGAAGTCCTTCATGATATTTATTCTAATATACTCATAGAAGATTTCCTGGTAAAAATGATAACGGTGGTTGTATATATCAAAATCATCAGGATCGAAAAAAAAATTTGATGAGCCATGTCCGTCGTCCGTCCGTTAACACGATAACTTGAGTAAATTTTGAGGTATCTTGATGAAATTTGGTATGTAAGTTCCTGAGCACTCATCTCAGATCGCTATTTAAAATGAACGATATCGGACTATAACCACGCCCACTTTTTCGATATCGAAAATTTCGAAAAACCGAAAAAGTGCGATAATTCATTACCAAAGACGGATAAAGCGATGAAACTTGGTAGGTGGGTTGAACTTATGACGCAGAATAGAAAATTAGTAAAATTTTGGACAATGGGCGTGGCACCGCCCACTTTTAAAAGAAGGTAATTTAAAATTTTGCAAGCTGTAATTTGGCAGTCGTTGAAGATATCATGATGAAATTTGGCAGGAACGTTACTCCTATTACTATATGTACGCTTAATAAAAATTTAGCAAAAATCGGAGAAGGACCACGCCCACTTTAAAAAAAAATTTTTTAAGTAAAATTTTAACAAAAAATTTAATATCTTTACAGTATATAAGTAAATTATGTCAAACATTCAACTCAGTAATGATATGGTGCAACAAAATACAAAAATAAAAGAAAATTTCAAAATGGGCCTGGCTCCGCCCTTTTTCATTTAATTTGTCTAGGATACTTTTAATGCCATAAGTCGAACAAAAATTTACCAATCCTTTTGAAATTTGGTAGAGGGCATAGATTTATGACGCTAACTGTTTTCTGTGAAAATGGGCGAAATCGGTTGAAGCCACGCCCAGTTTTTATACACAGTCGTCGTCTGTCCTTCCGCATGGCCCTTAACACGATAACTTGAGCAAAAATCGCATATCTTTACTGAACTTAGTTCACGTACTTATCTGACTCACTTTATCTTGGTATAAAAAATGAACGAAATCCGACTATGACCACGCCCACTTTTTCGATATCGAAAATTACGAAAAATGAAAAAAATGCCATAATTCTATACCAAATACGAAAAAAGGGATGAAACATGGTAATTGGATTGGTTTATTGACGCGAAATATAACTTTAGAAAAAACTTTGTAAAATGGATGTGACACCTACCATATTAAGTAGAAGAAAATGAAAAAGTTCTGCAGGGCGAAATAAAAACCCTTGAAATCTTGGCAGGCCTTAATATATAAATAAATTAGCGGTATCCAACAATGATGTTCTGGGTCACCCTGGTCCACATTTTGGTCGATATCTGGAAAACGCCTTCACATATACAACTACCACCACTCCCTTTTAAAACTCTCATTAATACCTTTAATTTGATACCAATATCGTACAAACACATTCTAGAGTCACCCCTGGTCCACCTTTATGGCGATATCTCGAAAAGGCGACACCTATAGAACTAAGCACCACTCCCTTTTAAAATACTCATTAACACCTTTCATTTGATACCCATATCGTACAAACAAATTCTAGAGTCACCCCTGGTCCACCTTTATGGCGATATCTCGAAACGGCGTCCACCTATGGAACTAAGGATCACTCCCTTTTAAAATACTCATTAACACCTTTCATTTGATACCCATATCGTGCAAACAAATTCTAGAGTCACCCTGATCCACCTTTATGGCGATATCCCTAAATGGCGTCCACCTATAGAAATATGGCCACTCCCTCATAAAATACTCTTTAGTGCCTTTCATTTGATAGACATGTCATACAAACACATTCCAGGGTTTCCCTCGGTTCATTTTCCTACATGGTTATTTTCCCTTATGTTGTCACCATAGCTCTCAACTGAGTATGTAATGTTCGGTTACACCCGAACTTAACCTTCTTTACTTGTTTATTTTATATTTATCTTAAAAATCGTTTAGGTATGTACATCTGTTCACTATATATTTCCTATCTTATACAGCGCATTATTTGGAGATTACGAACGGGATAAGATTATTGTTCAGCCCCATTCATGAAAGGTATGACACCTCCGCACTTATCCCATTTCATCAAATTTGATTGTATTGCCTTTAAGGCAACCTGACTGTTAAACAAAGGTTTCCCTGGCAGTAGTGTCCTCTCTATAAGGTTTACGCTTCCGCCTGAAAGACACTAAAAGAGTCGAAATGTGGGTAGGCATGACTAACTTGCAGATGCTATGGGTAAAGCCCAACATGATATCCCCAGGTATGCTAGCTCTTGTATCTTCTCAACCTTATGTTGGGATAGGTTTCTTACCTAAACTTTTTATCACACCTAGAGCTACTTGATTATAAGGCCGGTAGATTATTTGAACACTTTGTCATACGGGTGCTGTCCCGAATGGGTTTTGGATAGAATCTTGTTTCGAAATTGAATTTGAAGTTTCCCTTTTATCTCTCAGTACACTATAGTAAGTTTCCACATACTCACCTCGCAATTAGCGACATCGCAATGGAAAAATTTTCATATTCCTGCCACCCACTAAGTACGCATCCTCAGCATCTTCGGTAGTTACGGATTTACGCGCTCTGGCTTCACGACGCATTTGTAAAGCAAAATAAATACCAATCACAGCACAGCTGGTCAACATTAAAACGAATACAACATAATCGGGCCAGCCGAAGCGTTGAAGACTAACGCGCACCTCATCTACATTCATTTTGGATAACATTTTGCTAAAATTTGTTTCTTAAAACTTTTCAATTTCCTGAATACTTAACAAAAAAGTTCTTTCGCACAAACTCGTTTGCAATTAAGAGTCTTTTGCTAATGCCCGTTTTGATAGTCCTTACTCTCTTGCAGCTCATATGCATGTACACTCATTATTTTCATCACTACACGATCACTACAATCACTTTATTTGCCACAACCGCACGATGCTTACGCGTTCGCACGCGTCGTATAACTGTTTGAACTTATACCGTTACTTTACATCTTAATACCTGTTAGATCTAATTTAATACAATGTTACTATGTACTCATCAGTGTTTTTTGTGAATATGAGCATATTTCTCAATTGATCGGCTCGTTTAGTTTTTGCGATTTGTCACGATCACAAATAGCCGCTAAATTCGTTAAAATGTTTGCTGAGTGATTCGTCAAAGGTTGATCAACAGATGTTCGCCTTATTCGTAAATAAAGTGACAGCTTGAACCTGAGGGTGTCAATTTAAAGGTAATTTTACAATTATGACGTCGCATTTTCTCTAGACGATGATCAACAACTTCCGAGAAAATCTTAAAGTAAGTTATTAATAAATTGGTCTTCGGCCTTGCTGTCGGTGGCGTGTGGGAGGGCTAGGGTTAAATAAATACAATGCATTTGAACGTACATACCTAAATGTTAGTGTAGTTGTGGAAAGCTTGAGTAATTAGTGAATATACAGAGAGTCGCTGATATGCCAGAGTTGCCAACATATTTAAATTTATTTGAAGAAGTTAAGCGTATGTTCTGATACTAAAATCCCTATCGTATTTGGAAACAGTGGAGACCTCCACTGAGTTGAGAGGGCAGATGGAAGAAGACTTGATCTCCGTTGCTGCTCTCAGTTGGCCTCAGTTATAGCGGCACATGAATAGCGAAACGTTCAAAATCGCTTGGCGTTTTTGGAAAACCTACAGTTTATGAAGTTAGAAATTCAGGAAGCAGCTGACACTACGAAGAGTTTATTTATGGCGGATGGAGTAGCCTGGATCCGACGGTGCCTACGGTTACTGTTACGATGGGATTACCGGTGGTCGGAATCATTTGAAGAGCAGTAGACGATAGCGGTAACAACAGAACAACAGCTGTCAGCAAAGCTAAAGATTGATCTACCAGAAAACACGCAAATTGTGGGATATGCTGATGATATTGCAGTGGTAGTAGTGGCCAAGAAACTGGACCTGCTTCAAGCATTATGTAATGACGCCGTAGCAAGAATAAAGGAATGGCTGGCCAATACGGGACTGGAGTTGGCTAGCCAAAAGACGGAAGTGGTATTAGTAAGCTCCAAACGGTCGGCGAACGAGTTAGTCTTAACTGTCGGGGATCATCAAATCACCTCAAAGGATTCCTTAAAATACTTAGGAGTGCACATTGACTCTAAGTTAACTTTCAAAGAGCACTTCAGAGCGGTGGGGGAGAAAATTACCAAAGTTAATGGATCACTTATGCGAATAATGCCTAACATTGGAGGTCCGAGCGAAGCTACACGTCAGCTATTGTCCACAGTAACCAGCTCAATAATACTATACGCAACACCAGTGTTGTATGGATCTAAACAGACCCATCAAAAATATATATTAGCAGCGTACCGACTTGCTCTTTATAATAGCAAGTGCTTATCGGACGGTGTCCGAAAATCCCAGTGGACTTACTGGCAAGCGAAATGGCCGATCTTTATAACACTAATATCGAGCAACCATCTGAAGAAGACAAGAAAAGAGCAAGGACACAAACAATAGCTAAGTGGCAAGAACGGTGGGAGGCCTCGAGTAAAGGGCTTTGGACTTTCACACTAGTTTGGAACGTAGCTCAATGGAATGAGCGGAAGCACGGCGAACTGAACTACCATTCACGCGGATAATGAGTGGACATGGCGGTTTCAAAGAGTATTTATGGAAGCGTAGGATAGAGGAAGATCCTCATTGCCCACTGTGTACCACGGAGTTAGAAAATGCAGAACACGTCATGTTCCACTGCCCCCGTTTCCACGAAGAAGATTCACCTTGCATGGAGTCTTTGGGGAGGAACCTACCACGAGAAATTTAGTATCACATATGTGCAACAGGAAAGAGTGCTAGACTGCAGTGAGCAAAATGGAATTTATAGTAATGACACGCCTGATGGATGCTGAGAGGGAGCGCAGAGAAATGCGCATGCGAAGCAGTGGCGATTAAATGGACACTCAGAGCAAATAGCGGGAACCTGGACGCAGGGACAACAGTAGGCTCTTAAAAAATGAGAAATATGGAACGCCATCCTGAAGTAATGCGAAAGTGGTGCCGGGGTGGGCGATGGTTCCAGAACGGGGCTGTTTTTTAGTCTACGGACACACGGTTGCTGCGACGGTAGCAATTATGGTGCATTAGGCATTTTTCAGCCTCCCGCAACAAAAAAAAATATCTATAGATGTATGTATTTACATATGAAGATTTGTAGTATGTACATTAAACTGCACTTTTTACATATATTCAGACCAATTCTAAATATTCTCGCGGAATTTTGATATCGCGGATTTTTTTATTCCCGCGGAAAAATTCCTCCAATTCTGTTCTCCTAGGGAGAAAAATAATTGGGGAATAGGAAATTCGAATTTTCGAAGTCAGCTGTTTTGCCAATTGAAATTTTGTTGCGCATTTCTATTTTTTTAAGAAATTGAAGTTTCATTATTGCTGCGAGTTTGTTTAAAATTTAGAAATAAAATATGAACAATACACAATATTGCATTTCATATGGAATTGACTAAAATTAGTAATGAATTGGTGCCACAGCAAACATCGACAAAGGAGCATAAGAAGAAGCAGACGGCGGGATAACACAAATCCGTATGAGTTGTCTTCTCCATTCAGAAAAGCAATTTTCTGGCGGACAAGTCGAGAGCCTTCTTAAAAAATCCTTGCACAATTTCTGGATGGCTGCATCAAATATACCAAGAGCTCTTCCGTTGCTTATGATATACTTTTCGACTTAAAAAACAATTTTTCTTTAATTATTTTGATGCATTCCTTTTAAAATAACAAGTGAAAAAACTCCTAAGAAATGGCAGAGAAATCTCCCTCTCACTCACATTCATAATACCTACTTTTCTCCCGTAACCGGTTTCCGCTTTTTCGAACATTGTTCAGAATAGGAGGAAAGGGTGAAGTGAAAAAACTCACAAAGAATTTTTATTTAGAATACGAGGAATGGGAGAAGGGAAAAAACTCGCACGGAATTTTCGTTTAGAATTGGGCTGATTAAGTAAAGCCCTGCTTTGTAGATTGTTGTACGAAAATAGTGCGTAGTCCATCAAATACCAGCGGCCACTCTAAATGCGTTTGAAGGCATTTAAGTGAGTTAAGATTTATTTGAGCTTTAGAATATGTATGTATGTATGTGAGTTTGCTACATTGAGTGACTACAAGAGCTTGTCATTACATTTTGGATCTACAACAGCCTGCAAAGTAGGATCAGGAGTCGACTCGAAATTTCCAGTTACGTCGCCATCTCTGCACAGTTTGAAAGCAATGAACAAAAAGCCTCTAATGGTTGCTGGCAACGCACAAAATATGCTGCTGGTTACCATAGCAACGGGCGGTTGTGTGCCTATCGGGCGATGTCGTGCTCACACGTACTTGTTGTCGGCTTCGCGTTGATGAAAATCAAAATTTTTAGTCTTTTTCGCTTGACAGCTGGTCTATTTGATCGTGGCCAACGTGGTTGACAAGCATTAGTGTGCTAGTTTTGTGAGAACGTGAAATGAGCAAGTTGGCGGAAGAAAAAGATTTTACGTTGCGGTTTATTGAAACCTACGAATGCAAAGGTCGGATGGAAAAAAAAACTTGCCAAAATCAGGTAATTTTCTTAGTGGCTTAAAATTAGCATCTTATTATATTAAAATTGAATAAGCTACAAAACTGCATACTCGAAAAAATTCTTGGAAAAAAGTTCAAACATTTTTATTTTAATTTCGCAAAATCTACAAGCAATAAAAAATCGTCACCCGATGACATGTTTACGTCCGCACGCTTCGAATTTTCAATACAAATGGCGCTTGATGCTTTATGCTTGTGTGGTGGCCGGGCAAGTGACAATCACCCGATATGTACACAACCACCCTTTGCTATGGTAACCAGCAGAATATTGTGTGCGTTGCCAGCAGCCATAATATATTCATGACTCAACTTTAATAGTCTGTAACTACTCAGCACAAAGTGGAGCACCGACACAATTAAGGTACCGATATGATTGACGGTAGAGCTGAACTTTCAAAAATCCAGGTGATCAGACTGACATAACTATGTCCTTCTTTCTTCAGAGGCAGCGTAGGTATGTATCTTTGCCTTCCAAGCTTGGTCCATTAATACACTTTTTGAAGGCCAATTTTCATACACTTATATTTTAAACTTCACAATTTTGGCAAATTAGTTGATCTAAAATTGGATCTTTTGAAACTGCGTGAACGCCAATCATTTAATAAAAAATTTAAGACTTTTACGAAAGTGTCCAAAAGAAGATTTCTCAACAAATTATATTTAATAAACCAGTGGCCGATAGGTACATATGTACTAGGGATTGCCGTGTTTTTTAAGTCCCGAAAATCCCGGGATATTCGTGATTTTTAGCATCTTACGTACTATAAGAAAAAGAGGCACAAAAGTCCTCTTTCGCAGCAAAACAACAATATTGAAAAACTATTTATTCCGCATTTTTCAGAAATTTTCAAACCATGAGCTACATTTCATACCAAAAGAAAGCCTTCATCTCAATTTTCATTGCTTTATCGGTCTTTGGTAATGATTTATCTCATTTTTCCATTTTTCGAAATTTCGATAATGATTTTTCTTTTAAATGGGCATGGGCTCTAGCCGATTCTGTTAAATTTCGTAAAGTGTATGATTAGTGGCTACGACAACCTTCATAACAAATGTCAACACGATATTTTTAAAGGCTTGAAGATCATACAAATTGTCTTCTTCTAAATGCGGGCAGTACCACGCCCGTTTTCCAAATTTTTTTCAAATTTCCATTTCTCGTCATAAAGTCAACTCACGTATCAAGTTTCGTTACTTTATCCGTCTTAAGTAAAGAAGTATCGCATTTTATCAATTTTTCGAAATTTTCGATATCGAAAAATAGGGCATGGCTATAGTTAGATTTCGCCCATTTTCAAAGCAATCTGTTCTGGGTCCACATAAGGTAGCATAATCCCGCGGAGATATCTCAATTTTTACTTAAGTTATTTTTGTTAACGGACGGACGGACGGGTGGATGGACCTGGCTCAATCAGTACATATCGATATTTTCGCTTATCGAGCTCAAGGCTGTATTGAATAAAAATGATTTGATATTGCTATACATTTATAGATTTATTTGATACTGCGACCTCCTTCTGTCAACAGGACTCTCGGCTATACTTACTCTTCTTCGGGATTGCAATTAGGGAATCCGCAAAATCTCGGGATTATAAAAGTCGAAAAAACTTACATCCCTAGTATGTACGCAAGTTTCTTATGTATAAGATAAGTGTGCGAAGACATTATTTTCATTCGCTGAATAAAAACGTCGCAGCATTTAACAGTACAACAGTGATGCCACCTAATAAATACATGTGCCAAAAAAAAGCCTCATATTATATGGACAAGATATAAAAAAGTTTAGTTGGGGTGGAAGCAAATATTATATACACATCTGTGGTTTATACAGATATGTGTATACATATGTACATATATATATCGGCGTCCTGCGCTTATTACTGCGGGATCAGTCTACTTAAAGCTGTGCGAAAAACTGAAGTCCTTAATCAACGAACTTCTTGAATCCTCTCAGTGTGGTTTGCATCTGGTAAATTTACTATAGGGATCTTCATGATACACCAGATCCAGGATAAGACACACGTTAAGATAGTCTACATCCGCAATCGTTTAGTCGACATCGCGAAAAGGAGTAGTTTGTAGCTTTGTCTGAATTTAAATTCCTAATAAGGCTTGCCAAATGAGATTGAGCTACACTACCAAGCCCTGGATTTTCTAACTGTGAGTTCTGAAATATACACTTTTTGAAACAAATTATATGAGAGAAAAGCTTACATTGAAAAACTCGCCCAGGCCCAGCTCCGTATGGATTGGGAAGAACATCTCCGAGCCATTCGAAACCCAAAGAATCTTCAAACAAGGCGACTTCCTTACATCCGATTTCTCTAACACAACGCTGGAGGATAAAATTATAGCAGCATAAACGTGTCTTCTCTGGATTGGATAAGGAGGCCTGTCATCCAAGATAGATTGATTGCTGACGCATATAAGTTCGAGATTGTGAAGCTTTTTCTATCCAGAAACCAGCATTACCAACGAAAACAATCCCATCTTAGAAACCGAAGGGAGCACAGCTCATGCCAACAAATAGGCAGTAGGCAAACGAAAAGTAAAAAGCGAAGTTTCTTTCGAAGCCATTTGTCAAAAGTATTACACTATTATTGACCTTTGAACCAAATTTTTACTTCAAGTCTCTAGTTCACGAAAGAATTTATTTGGAAAGCGTCCCCAAGATTCCAAATCTCGCATACATTTTCTAATAATCTCGAATCGTGCGCTACCTAGCGGACTCCTTTTACTAAATAATCTCCGAACCTTGAGCCTACTTGTAACGTTTAAAGCTTGTAGTTCAGTATGAAGGTACATAAACAGCGATTCCAAGTTTGATCATTTCTGTATCTTTATCGCTGGATAAGTGCCCCATCTACAAGTTTTTTTTATGCTACTTGTTTTATTTTCATATAATTCTTCTGTTCAAAATTTCAGATCTCTAGGTCAGCGAAAAATTCATAAATTTCCATGACTCTCTTGAATGTCACGATCCCTCCTATCACGTTTTCATCCGGTTCTGAAGTATCCCAGCAGCAAAAATGGGAGATAGTCACGTAAA
Source organism: Eurosta solidaginis (assembly GCA_029619165.1). Taxonomy (NCBI): domain Eukaryota; kingdom Metazoa; phylum Arthropoda; class Insecta; order Diptera; family Tephritidae; genus Eurosta; species Eurosta solidaginis. The sequence continues at coordinate 30,503 of JARSSU010009906.1, read as the reverse complement.
ACACCAGTTTCGCACTACAGGTTTTTTGGCTACCTCCCGAACTGGTGCTAATTGTATGCAGAGTGGGAGAATAAGAAGCCAAAACTGTACTAATAGCGCTTAAGTCTGAGCTATAACGATAAGAGTAAATTGCTTGCAGAGCTTGATACCTATGATGACTAAAACGACATCTTCACACGACTGTTGACCGTGGCGTTTGATGACCAGCCTATTTTCTTGTTTGGAATAGGTTAGTCCTTTATCGATTCTCCCGAAAATGCCTCCTTAATATTAACTTAGGCAAAATGTTACCGATGTACCAAATTTCAATAAATTCGCTCAATAAATAATTGAAGTGGGTCGGTGTCTGGTCTACTTCACCGAATAAAAATATTTATTTATTTATTTAGTTAATCAACAAAAAAGGTGTTTATTGACTGTTAATATACAAAACTTCAAGTTTACATAGCTTATATAAAAAGTATAGTTAACTTTATGAAAAGTATCTGATTATCAGGTTCTTAAATGTAAATTTACTACAACTAAAATCAAACGCCAAGGAATAGGAATAAGCATTAAATTGAGAAATTGTCCTCCTAAGGGGACCATTCATTGCATAAACCATTCTAGCAACACCCATATAAAACAAATCGTTACTACGAAGGATACGACAGAGTACATTAAAACGAATTTTCATGAGGAGGTAAGAACAGTAAATTGAGCCCGAAACGATATCAAAGACAACGCACATTGACAACAGGGTTCGACATTGACAACAGAGTCTAGTGACATAAGATTTATCAGTAAACAGCGAGAGTGATATGATGGTACAGGGTCTACAAAGTTAATCGACCGCAACGCAAAGCGCACAAAAGTTCTCTGAACAGACTCCAACCTCTTGACATAAACAGCATGAAAACGTCTCCAAACAAATACCGCATACTCCAACCTCGATCTCAATAAAGATGTGTACAATAGTTTGAGAGTATAAAGATTGGAAAATGATGAGTCGGCGGATGAAAGTCAACATCGCGTACGCTTTAGAAACTATATAGCTTATGTGAGTGGTAAAAGTAAGCTTGGTATCAAAATACACACCCAGATCTTTAACTTCGGTTAACTTTTTTGATTGAACGTCTGAGATACTATACGATGTAGGAACTAAACCAGAACCTTTAGCATAAGTGGTAAAATGACACTTACCAATATTTAGGAATAGAAGATTACGGACACACCAATGTTATAAGTTTCTAAGCTCATTTTGTAAGATTAAAGAATCATCAACACCGGAAGTTGGGGCGAATGGAAAAGATGACACATTATCTACACGAACGACACAACTTCTGTTCTCTAAGTAAGAAGAGATCCACTTCAAAAACTCAGAGTGAAAGTCCAAGCATTCAAGTCTTGCCAGTAGTATTCGATGCGATACCCTATCGAAAGCCTTGCGTCGATTTGGTAGCCCTTTTGAAAGGAATCCAAACAGTCTTCCGTAAAAACAGCCAGATTAGTTATGGTACATCTACCCGCAACAAACCCGTGCTGCTGAGCACATAGTAGATGTTTCACGGAGAAGAAAATTTTATTCTTAACTATGCACTCAAATAGCTTTGACACAGTGGTAAGTGTGGATATCGGCCTATAATTTTCGATATCATTTTTGTTACCACCTTACCTACATACTTTCGAGGTGTCGATTAGAAGTTAAAGTGGGCTGCCTAAGGAAAAATCCATCAAATTTATTTTGGTAATCTTTATGTGGCAAAGCAAGTCCAAAACGTAAACTAAAACAACTGAGCGTGAACCCCAAGTGTCAGTTTTCAAGTCAGGTCAAGCCTATGCTAAGTTTGAGTAGGGGGCTTTTTGGTGTAAAATAGAGGTAGCAGCTAGCGAAATGATTTTTCGTGCTTTCTTCAAACATTATTCTTTGTCGTTTGTTAGTCGCTGAGCAAGCGTCGAAGCAACATCGCAGGATGATGTTCTTTTTTTACGTACATATGTTTTGACTCCTTGCTCGTTAATCAACGACTTACCTACCACCACTACGATGGTTATACTCTTACGCAAACTACATATTGTTACGAATTTTAGGAGTTACTAATGATTTTGCCGCCTCTGTTAACATTCGAATCGCTGAACTGTCGCATAAATAACTCAAATATTCAGTATGTTCTTTATTTACAACTCTATGGTGGCAGTAGTACTTCACAATTACAATGCTCGCGTCCATCACACTCATTGATTATTTGGTTACTTCGTTCGCCCATTTCTCCTAAGCCCAAGGCCTTTTCACGAACAACCTTCTCGAACAGCTGCATATTTATTTTTCTTTTATGTATCTGGTATTCACTTTTGTCTTCTAGTTATATGCGTGTGTATGACTGAGTAATAACTTCTGCTTTTGGGTTATGACCACACGTGTGTTTGTGAAATAATCTCTTCGCTCTTAGCTTCCCTCTTTGCATGTATGTGTGTACTATGATGTTTATATGCACATATGTGTGGTTGCTTGATTTCATGTTGTGCATTTATTTACTACCAGCACAGTGATGCATCGAAATTGCTAACATTCGCCACAATATACTCAGACCCCTATGAAGTGTCATTATGCTAAAGTATTAACCCAATGAAGCCAAAAAAGCATTAAACCATTACTAAAATATTTATTTATTTACAAATAATTTGCCTTAAAAACATATGCAAATTTTAATCCATATCTGTTCCATTAAAATATTTCGCTTACATATAACTAATACACACTTGATACTTTAATACTTAAAAAGCCACGCAAATAAATCAATCACGCCCTAACCACACGCTTTTCATAACTTTTCTCTGCAGCCCGGTGTAATATATCTGCTGTCAATTTGTCTGTATTCTGCACCAGTTTATAGAGATAGCCATGAGTGTTGCGTAGTAAATCATACGGATGACCGAATTCTACTAATTGTCCAGCATCGATCACCATTACCTTATCATTATCCATAACGGTGTTTAGCCGATGAGCTATCGTGAGGACGGTGTAATGTTTGAAGGTGGCGTGTATTGTTTCCTGAATGAGCATATCGGTTCTGAAAGCAGAGAGAAAGAGAAGTCATGTGAATGAGTATGTATTTTGTTCTAGTCCGGGTTCCAGTCCCACTCCCAGTCTCAGTCCCAGTCCCAGTCGGTCCCTAGTCCACTTTCCGGAAAAAAACGATAGTAAATACTGATCTTGGCAATGGGCTACCTAAATACCAAATTGCAAGCAAATCGAACCATGCATACAATTTGTTCAGTCCATAGTTCACTTCCAGGAAAAAAGCATCGTAAATACGGGTTGGTGTCGAAATTCTGTATGTACAAAATTCTAAAAGCAAAATTCTGCTTTTTAAAATTCTGCTTTTTAAAATTCTGCTTTCTAAAATTCTGCTTTCAAAATTCTGTATTACAAAATTCTGTATTACAAAATTCTGTATTAAAATATAATGCTAACAATGTGAAAGAGGTCATGTAATTATTTTGAAAAAGTGCGCCATGCACAGTAATTCTGCGTAGAACACCTTTCTGCATAGGCGGCCTTCGGCCGCGCTTATAAAAAATAACCCTGGGCTACGCCATGCCAAGTCCGGGTGTGTGGTATAACCGTGGCTACCGCCACGGTGATGTCCTTCTGCGTAGTATACCCTTCTGCGTAGGCGGCCTTCGGCCGCACTTTAAAAAATAACCCTTAGCCGATCCAACACCGGCTACGCCATGCCATGATTCCGGAATTTTGACTTCCAGAATTAAACATGCAGAATTTTGAAAAAGCAGAATTTTAGAAAGCAGAATTTTGTTCAAGCAGAATTTTTTTGCAATTTACAGAATTTTGTCACCCAGAATTTTGTAATACAGAATAAGGACACGCTCCCGAAAATATTTATCTAGGCAAAGGGCTACAATAGGTCAGGTTGTGGAGTAAGAAATCACAGGATTGGTATCCTCTATCAGGTTCTCAAAACTTTTTTGGAGGAGAAGAACATTCTTATCGTGGTATTACAACGTGCCAAGAGGCACCGGCCTATGTTTGTGTTTGCGACAGCCACTTAAACCTAACCCAACCTAGTTAACAGCGCGCCTATCCGATTTATGTTGGTTTTTTTGATAGCGGATATATGATCTAGCTTCTGCGAACTGATCTGGTAGTACTTTGGAATTTCAGCGCAGGCCGGCGTAACTTCCGTTTATAGCACTGTAGTAAGTCCTTCCGTATCCCTTACTTAGATATTTGAAAGAGAATCGAACTTTTGTCTGTTATCTGGTTCTGAACTGAGTCTTAACGATAAGGACTTTTTCCGTTTTCTACAGCTATCTGCAGAGATCCTCATCAACTTAAATATTTTTTTAGTTGAGTGGAAAGAGGAAGTCTTCATGCCCTGACCGAGATATTTCGTGATGAGACTCTTGGTTTGTAGGACTCCCTTCCTTCAGTAACTACTGACCTATCCCGGCCCGCGTAGTCTTCCCATTCCTGAGACCACAGTAAGCCTTGATTCCGCCCTGGTATGAGTTGCCGAATATCTCTTCTATCCTCGTTCGCTGTAGAACAAAGTGCTGTCATTTGAAGAAGGTGTGGCGTACATCGTATATATTTCCAAAGTATAGGCAGTTCGAGATTTCAACCTTCCCCTTATATGCATATATTTACAAAATGATTTATGCTCGGCTAAAAGTTAAATCAGGTAGACCTACACCTCTCCGTGTGGTCGTTTCAAGCATGAATTCAATTCGGGAATTAGTTTATCAGGTCTGAAGCCGCACTGATAAGGTTCAATCAGCCCATTCGCGGTGGGCATAAATCTTTCGCACAATTAGCTTGATGGGATGCGATACTAAGATGGCTGATTCCGTGATAGTTGGCGCCGCAACTACCTGAAGAAAATTCGAAACTGTATTCAATTTTAGAACTCAATTAAGTTCATCGGTCATCCTGAAAAAAAGCAAAAAGTAGATTAGATTATCTCACCCCTTAACCCGTAATCTGCACACGCCCTTGCACATGTTTAGTATTAAAGAAAAACGGCGAATTTCTATCTTTACTCAACTCCATTGTTGTTATATCTACTAATTTGTTCAACTTGTTGGGACCGTGCGCAGCATGCTTAACATAATTAAAGATGGATGATGAACAAGTAAGGAAGGCTAACTTCGGCGTAACCGAACATTGCATACTCAGCTGCAAAATTTCAGCTTGAAAAACTTTTAAATTACCTTCTTTTAAAAGTGGGCGGTGCCACGCCCATTTTCCAAATTTTAATAATTTTCTATTCTGCGTCATAAGGTCAACCCACCTACCAAGCTTTATCGCTTTATCCATCTTTGGTAATGAATTATCGCACTTTGTGAGCTCTGCTCAGCTGAGTATAAAAATGTTTATAAGACTACCTTTATAAAAATGGATCATATAGCAATAGACCCGTAATTTTAGTCCACTCTCTTGAAAGGCTTTAAAGATTTGGTTTAATAAGCTGAATGCCGGAAGTAAAAGTATCAAAGATGAGGTCTTCTTGAACATCAAATGAGCAAGGTAGAGCAAAGTCCTATTTAGCAGCCGAAATATTTCAGAGACTTATAAAGAAGAAGTGAGGGAGTCTTTGACCTTTTTGAGGGCTTTGAAAATGTCTGTAGTTGTAACGGTAATAAGCGCAACTTTCTTTGTGTGGTGTGTGTGTGATGAGTAGTTGTCTGTCCATAGCAGCGAAAGGCACAGCTCATATTGTGGGTAGAAAGAGGTTAAGAAACCTGTTGAATCGGACCCATATTTATCTCTAAAAGAGATCGATGTTTGGCCACTTTATGTTTGATAATTTTGACAGGTACTTTACGATTGACCCGAGCCCCTTAGGCCCTTTCTCCTTTCGGATTTTCTCCTGTTGATCAACCAGCAGTTTGATTTATATGCCAAGGTACTTTCTTTACCGATCTCGTGGACTTTATCTAAGGCCTCCACAGTTTGTTACATTATATTAAGTTTATTAAGATCGAGTACAACGATTTGCCTTTTGGATGACTTTTGCAACGCCTGTGATTGTGATATAAAAAGCTGAAAAATTGTGTATTTGTCTGTTTGCCTTTGATGCGTCTGTATAGGTTTATACTATTTTCCGCCAAGTAACATATTATACTTGGGGTGTCAATCTATCGCAGAAAAATGATCAAATTAGAAAGAATTGCCATACGGGTAGGAGGACTTTGCTGCCTTCCTTGCTGCAGTTTAGGCAAATGATGTTGAAAGGAATCCCCATTATCCCCATTGCATGCAGGTTGAGTGGCCAGTGTCCCGTGTTTGGCAGTGATCCCAAAAGTTTTCTTTTCTTTCTTGAATAATTTAGTAGATCCTCCCTTCTCCTATTATCGTAATTAGGCCAGGTTTGTTTGGTTACCTTGCAGGTATTCGAGGAGTCCCAGTTGGAGACCGCTAACACCTTGAATTTGCTATGTTTGTTTATTTTGACTGATATAAGTGGATGGATGATGCATCTTGACTACCTCCCCAGCATCCTGCAGGGCTCCTGCTTTTGCAGGTTCATCTGTCTTACAGTTTGTTCCAAAATAATGGAAGAAATACGAGGTGTGGCAATCAAGTTCCGGGAATTTAGTTATAATTTGAAAAGTGGCAACACTTTTTCATTCTCCATCATTTGCCCAAGAGAGTAGATCTTCCTTTTAGCTAGGGTTCAAAGTTAAAGTAGGAAGCTAGCTTGGCCTATGTTTTATGCGTATTTTTTGCAAATTACTTGTTTAGTGGCGTAGTGAAAATGTGTGACGTACATTACAAGTAAAGTGCTGCTCCGGGACCTGGTATCATGCTTTAGAGCAATGACAGAGACTGGATCGGTCGGGTAGCCCTGGAAATGAGACTTCAGTATTTAAGTTAAGACTCTGAGATGCGTAAACCAACCAGGCAGTGTATAAAAAAGAGTGGGGAGCCGCCAACTAAAGCAAGGCTGTAAAAATCACATCTGAAGGCAATGTTGATTGTTTTTTTTTATCCACGGCATCATGAATACGTTCCGGTTGATCCGGAGAATTCTTTGTTTGCTTTTTGGAATGGCTGCGGGCATGTGTTTTTCGTGTGCGACTCGAACTTGCCAATGATGGCTGGATTTCGCATCGCGACAATGCATTGGCCCATTCCTCGTTTGTTAGGCAAAATTCGGCAAAAAAAAAGTATCCATACGTTGCCTTACTCACCCAAGGGAACCCATCATGGTGGTGTACAGGAGGTCCAAGCAGCTGTAACCGTGTTGCTTAACGGGCTAACGTCGGAACACTACCAAGGTTGTTTCCAATCCTGCGAGAAACGTTGGAATCGCTGTGTAGAGTAAGAGGGAGACTATTGTGAAGGTCGATAGTCACATTTTTGCTAAAACTTCTATTCTTGATTGACACATTCCCGGAACTTAACTGCCACACCTTGCATCGACTATGCTTTTATACGGTGATAATCAGGTTTCCCTGATTTTTATTATTTATTCGAATCTATCACTATATTTGGGCAAAATTATTAAAGGTTTAAGTCCGAGCACTGACTGAAGCGTGCATTTGTAAAATAGTTGCCTACTTTTAGGCTTAACGAAAAACATTAAATGATAAATATATAAATATAGAAAGATCTAAAAAAAAATAAATAAAAAACATAGTGAGATACTATAAATATGTAATTAAAGATATATTCACTACGTGTATATATATTTAAACATCTATGCATATAAAACATCTAATGCATTCACATTTATCACCCCTCAGACTTGGTAAGTGAAGGCAACACTGCTGCATTCGTCGAAGCATAAAATGAGCAACAAATCATTGGGGTTAGACTTGAAGCAGGTGCAATGTATAATGTCGAGGGAATTAGGTTGAGACTCGATTGCCACCTGCGAGGTGACAAATCAAAAATTATTCTTTTGCAATGAATATTTATGTACATATGTGATGTGTGTGTGTATACAAAGCGCATGTTTTTAGCAAATTAATTATTTCTAGTTTGATGAATTTTCAAGGAATTCACCGTTAGCAGCTTTTCAAGAGCTTTTACAATTCAAAGGATTACACATAAGCGTATGCAATGAGTTTCATGAAAAGCTTAGATGTATATGTGCACATACATACGTATAAGGCCTTTCGCTTTGTTTTTGTTATTTTACAGCATAATTTGTTCTCGCTTATTTTTAGTTTTTGTAATAAATATTATGCAAAGCAAGAATGCATATATCTGCACTTAAACGTAAATAAACTCATGTTAAAATATGTAATCTATACACACACATACACATATATATGAATGTAAGCTTAAAAAAGCTGCTCATACAGCTGCTTCTGCTGCACTGAGCTAACTTAACAGTTGGGCAAGCACTGTAGTGCTATTAAGATCACTCATCCAACATAGTTTCAAATGCGTTTCGCATATTGAATATACAGACATTAGATGGTCCGCTCCTTTTTCCAGAACAATATTGAGCCCTTTTTTGCTTCTATTTAAAAAAAATGTATGTAAGTATGTATGTATGCCATGTGTCATACATATTCGATAAGTCATGATTGAATAACAAATATAACAAGTAAGAAAGTGTAACTTTGGGCGAAACCGCACATTGTGCATAAACCCAGTTGTGGGCTTTCGAATATATGTATGCAAACGATATATTGATGACAAATTTCATGAAAGCTGAAATATATTAGGAAAGGAAATTGTTGTTACAGGTGCGTCACCGACCAGGCATAGACGAGTTATCAGTTTGTTATCGAAGTGTTATATGTTTGCTATCGATACCAAAGTTATAATGAGTGATTGCTTCTCTTTTGACGAGTTATCAGATTTTTTTTAACTTATCTATTTAATATCGAAAAATATCGATTAACTACGAAAAATTTATCGATTTGTCATCGAATATTAATCCAACAAATATTTGTGTATTATAATCGAAAAGGTTTCTATATATGTAGGAACGGATAATACTGTACACGGAAATACTGTGCTTTTAGATAGAAAAGCAACACGAACAGGAAAAAACTATTAAGAAAATATTGTAGTTTTGAAAAATTAATTATTTATTGTCTTGGATGTGAAAAAACGTTTTTGTTAAAAATCTTAAAAAAATACTTAAACATTAATTTACATTCGTTAAATCACATAACTGTTTAATTGTAACATGAACAATTAACTAAAAAATAAACGAGATTTAATAACTTTAAACTTTAAACAATTATTTGTGTAAACCCACAAATAAATTGGGGACTCAACCGGGATAGTGCCGTCAAGCCAACATTCCCAACGGAAGACTATGCAAATATTTGCATTTGTCAAAACTTTGTACGTAAAAATTGTGAAAAAATTTCTTTAAAAGTTGTAAGACGAAATACGTGTGTGGTGCGAAATACCACAATATTCCGGAATAACCAAATAGCAGCTGGAAATGTGCAAAAAATTAATCGAAAGCGAGTGGGCAAGTATGTTCTATATGTGAAGAAAAAGGTGGTGGCAAGAAATAATAAGTAGAGACGATAGCTAAATTGGTAGCTGAAAGAAACGAAAGTAACAAATAAAAATGATGTCAAACTGAAAACATAAAGAAGCAAAAGAAGTAAGAGGAAAATGAAAATATAAATCAAAAGAAGAGAAAAGGCATGAAGCATCAAAGGAGGTAAGAAGAAAAGTAGTTAAAAATAAAGGAGTTAAAAATCGAAAAAGCATCAAGGAAGTTGAGAATAAAAAACAAAGAAGAAAAAATCGCAGTCAAGCGTTATAAGGAAAACGAATCCAAAGAAGAATTAGCAAATTTGTCAAGCTGAAAAGAAGAAGAAAGAATGTTTCATAAGCCCTTGGCAACAAAAGAAAAAATTTAGATAAATACACAAACGAAAATTTTGTTACAATTTGAGGGAAAGAAAATTTAAAATTTGAGTTTGACATTAAGATTGAATGAAAGAAATTTTCAACATTTCAAATTTGATTAAAAGAAAGTTTTATTATTTTTTTCTTCCTCTCGTTTGTGAAAGTTGACGTTTGTCAGATAAAATTTTGAAATGTACATTTAAAAGAGCGAATGAAAAAAATTTACGACATTTAAGCATATGTATGTATACACGGATCATACAAATATTTGCAATTAACAGCATATGAAACATTGAATTATACACATACATACATATTACTCTCACATTATTGCATATATTCGTCATTATACATACATATATATACATTCATTCAATTTTTTTTTGTGTTGTTAAAATGGACAAACATACAATATTAGATATGAATTGCGAGTCTCTAAGGAATACGCTTAGAGAGCTTAACTTAGAAACCACAGGAGTAAAAAGGTTTTGCAAGATAGGCTAATGCTACATTATGGTATTAATAATGATGATGATGATGTGGTCTCAAATGCTTCCGTTTATGAAGATGTCCCTGTCGGCAGTCACCCCAACCTAAGAAGATCGGTATTCACTTTTAAAGATATTGAAGAGAGTTTATCTAGATTCAATGGTACAGATACAGTTGATATTAGGCAGTGGATTAAAGAATTCGAAGAAAATGCTTGTGCGGTTGGGTGGAATGAGGTACAGAAATTTATTTATAGCAAGCAATTGCTAAAAGGTGCAGCAAAATTATTTATAAGAAGTGAAAGAGGTTTGGTGGAATGGGAATCTTTGAAAAACGCTTTATTGGATGAGTTTGGAGCGCAAGTTTGTGCGTCGGAAGTCCACAAAAAATTACGTAATAGGAAAAAGAAATTTGGTGAAACTTTGCGAGAGTACTTGTACATATTGATGGAAATTTCAAAACCAATAGGTCTGGACGATGAAAGCATTATTGACTACTTTATCGAGGGCATACCAGACTCGAAGATAAACAAAGTTGCGCTTTATCAGTCCAAATCTATTGCTGAGCTAAAAAACTCAAATTAAGGTCTATGAGAAAATAAAGGGAGCAAGAGGTTTTTCGAGTAATTTTAATAAACAAAGTAATCAGGTGGCTGGGAAACAGGAAGGAGATGAGCGGGTGGTTTCAAACCAAAATGTAAAAAATTGTTTTAAGTGTGGGTTAAATACTCATTTAGCCAAAGAATGTACAAACCGTCAGTATAAGTGTTTTAAATGTAATGGTATGGGGCATAGATCATTTGAATGCAAAAAGGAAGTGAAGTCAATGCAGGAACAGAGTAATATGATGGACGGAAGTAGTGTACTTAAATTTAAGAAAATATTTATTAAAAATTTTGTTTTTTAACGCTTTGGTGGATACGGGCTCCAGTTTGTGTTTATTGAGGGAAAATGTTTTAAAAAAGATAATGTTGAAAGAAGGTGTGCAGGAAGATAAAATTGTTCTCCGTGGTTTATGCCACAGCGAAGTGGCTACTATAGGGTTCGTTATAATAAAAGTCAGGATTGATAAGATGGAGCTATCTATGAAATTTTATATTGTGAATGCAGGTACAATCGACTACGAGGTTATCTTGGGAAACACAATACTGGAGCACGTTGATATCAAAGTAAGTCAGAAGGGAGTCGAGTTTATTTTTAAAAATGATGTGAGTGTAGATTTAGGGGAAATAACAGTGCAAGGAAGTTACCAATGAAACAATTCTTGCGAATGAAAAAGATATGAATTGTGATTTGTTTACGGAGTTTGAATGTCTTTGTGCCGAAGTTCAAATGGGAGATTTAGCGCATGAGTTTGTTGATCTAACCCATTTGAAGGAGATAAATATAACCCAAAGCAAGATATTAAAAGCCCAATAGAAATGAAAATTATTGTGAATGACGAAATACCTGTTTATCAGCGACCTAGAAGAATTTCTTATGAGAGCCAACGCATAGTTGATAAACAAATTTCGGAATGGTTAGATGAAGGTATTATACAGCCAAGCTCATCATGCTATGCGTCTCCAATAGTTATAGTAAACAAGAAGGACGGAAGCAAGCGTTTGTGCTGCGATTACCGTAAGCTTAATCTAAAAATTGTCAAAGACAACTTTCCAATGACATTGATGGATGATGTTGTCGATAGATTGCAGGGGGCAGAGTGATTTTCGACCTTAGATCTGAAGGATGGGTTCTTTCATGTGCCGATGCATAAGGATTCAAAAAAGTACACAGCTTTTGTTACGCATGCTGGTCAGTATGAATTTTTATTCGCGCCTTTTGGTATAAAGAACTCTCCTGCTGCATTTTGTAGGTTTATTGCAGTAATTTTCCGAGATCTTATTAGAGAGGGCACAGTCGCATTTTAGATGGACGACTTGGCAAAGTATTTAGGTCGAGCTTATAGAAGTAAGATAAACTCATCATGATCGATATGAATGTAGAAAAAATAGGTGATGCTGATTGCCGAGGGTCACAGTGTACGTCGTACATGTGGCATGAATTCGATAGAAGCCGTGGGTGATGCATCATATGCTTGGAGTACGAATATGAATCTCGTCAGACAGGCCGAATGTAGGAACGGATAATACTGTACACCGGAAAACACTGTGCTTTTAGATAGAAAAGCAACACGAACAGGAAAAAACTATTAAGAAAATATTGTAGTTTTTGAAAAAATTAATTATTATTGTCTTGGATGTGAAAAAACGTTTTTGTTAAAAATCTTAAAAATTACTTAAACTATTAATTTACATTCGTTAAATCACATAACTGTTTAATTGTAACATGAAGCAATTAGCATAAAAAATAAAGCGAGATTTAATAACTTTTGAGACTTTAAAACATTATTTTGTGTAAACGCCACATAATTATGCAAAATCGTTATGGATTTAGGTTTCTTGTAGAACTAATATCATCGATTTACTATAGCTAGTTTTTGTATTGATAGTAGAGAAAAATTGTAATGCGTTACACAAAGAAAACGGCGTGGTTACTGAGGACTATGTTTCTGAATTTCACATTCTAGCTGGAGAGATAGTGTTCGGCCTGGTGTGCGTCTGAAAGCCGGCAGTGGGTAGGACGAGCGCACACGGGTCGATCTCGGAATGGATGGGTCGCGTCGAAATAGAATGAAGAGAACGCAAAAGAGGAATTCCTCGTATAGACAGATAATGTTTAATTCTAAAGGGAAAGACGAAAATATACATAGGTATATGATGTTACGCTTAACGTACAAAATGCTGGTCGGTGATGATCCTGGGGCGATGTGAACTGCTTGCTGTCAATCGAGAAAGAGGCCGGTTATTTACCCGTTGAGGACAACCGCTAAGCTAAGGCCGCGAAAAAGTCCTCTGGTGTTAATGAGGGGAAGGGCACACATACAACCACCCCACATATACGTGCATGGTGCTGACAACCTGCACACACCCACGTTGCATGTGTATGAAACGCTTGCAATGTGCATGCATGCCAGCAAGTGTAGGCGTGAGTGTGTGGCTGGAAATATTATTAAAACATTAGGGATGGGGGCGGGGGGGGGGGCCGTCAATTCAGGTAAAGTTTAGGCATTGGGCCTAACCATATGAAATGCATGTTGGAAAAACATGCCGCCCCCCCCCCTTGCGGTACCGCAACTCACAGGAGGACGCAGAGTCCGCCAAGGATCACCGACCGTGATAAAGAGGGAACAAAAAATAAAAAACTTAATATAAACTAATTATATCTAACTTAAACATAAAAACGTAAAAAAAAACGTCGTTCGGCCAGTCCGCGCCCCGCCGGCTTGGGGCGAAACATACCGGCCAGATGGGGTTTGCCTCGCAGCGCAGGGTGCGAGCTTGGGTTGCTGATTTTATGGCCCTCGGTCATTTTTCGGAATTTCGGCCACATAATTTCGCCGCGTTTAAATGGTTCAACAGAAAGGCCTGAGCCCAAGGTTTGCCTAGAGCTAGGGATTGCGAAAAAGGGAGAAGTAAGAAGAAGATATATACTGTGTTCATATTTCTCCTTTCCTTCTTTGAGCCGTTTATCTTAATTTTATTAATTGATTAATATATTTTATGATTTTACCAATTCATTGGAAAATGACAAGCATAGAATTGTGTATGAGAAAAAAAAGAAAATTCCACCCAATCAAAAAAATAACTTATTGTAATGATACAAGATTTTAAAACAAATTTAAAAAAAAAAATTAAAAAAAAAAACGGCACTACCACTCAAAAAAAAAAAAAAATTAAAAAAAAATAAAAAAATAAAAAAAAAAAAAAAATAAAAAAATAAAAACGCACACCAACTCCATTGGTCTCCATTGGTAATTCATTTGTACAAGTGGCGAAGGGGGGTTGATAGAATGTGTGGCACAATAGGTAACTAGCTTCGAATCCACACCTGTTCCAAAGAAAATCGTTTGTTCTGAGGGGGGGGGGGGGGAAGTTAAAAATTAACCTAAATCATTAGCTCACCAGTGGTTTTCCAAACCTTTCTGGAGAACTGACTGGGTATATTGCCTTTATTTACAATATTTTTAAATCCTGCATAGCTGGTGGCTCCAATTTAATCTATAAACTTGGATTATAGAAATGAATATTAAATAATATCGTCTGATTTTCGGTATACAAATTTTAAAAGAAAGCTGATTTGAAGCAAAATTTTGTACATTCATGGCACGGTCACTTTAATACGGCGAGCAAAAGAAAAAACCAACCTTTAAATTCTCTCATTTCTTGCTGGCATTCGCGACTGCCGTCTCTCCCTGTCAGCTATTTATTTGGACAACGCAGGTATGGCATGGAGGAATCGAAAGATTTTTCGCTGGTACGAAATTCACAATGCAAGTCTTTTGCAAACTGTGTACACACCAAAATTCAATAAAAATAGCAAGTATAAAAAAATTTTCATCTGTTGTCGGTCATTTACGCAACATTTTGATGTTAGGCCTTGGTTTTGCCCGAGAGTACCAACCGAAGATGGTACTCTATCAGCAAAGGCCAAAAACGTGGTGGCAGAATCCCTGGTTAATATTATCTCCGCATATACATCTGTTTATCCTAGTATGAGGCGGATCGGCGCGGATGCATGGATACTGTTACCGGATCGCCAGACGGAGATGTGCGTATCGCGGTACGGGCGGGGCTGGCGATGCGCTGTCGATGCTGGTCGTGGTGTCGTGGTGCGCCGAAATTGGATACGACGCAGCATGGGTGCAATCCTTGTTGTTTCTGTCCGTGTCTAAACTCGGATACGCAGCAGACATCCTGCTTGCCCGCAATGTTGCTGGTAGGGAGTTGGAAGCTCCTGGGCGAGCTCATCCGCAATCACGTGGTGGGGGAGCATCCGTCAAGTAAGGCACGGACGAGTGTAGCCGCCCCCAGCTTTCTATCTTCCGAAACCGCCGGTGGGTGGATACCGTTTTGGTATCATGGTGGCTGTGGCTGCTGAATGCTGGGCTACGAGCCCTGACCGTGAAGGCTGACACGGTGGTGAGCGCATGTGTTGCCTGCCGTTGGCTTGCGATCTTGTGGCTGATGTCGTTGGGCAGGCGAAGAGGCCTTGTCTCCGCTCTGTTGTCACATATGTCGTCTCCGTGGGGGTTCCTGGTTGCCGGCGAAAAGACCCGTGTCTGCCGCTCTGCCGTTATTGTAATGGCGCCGTGCGTCGCTGTCCCCTGTTGAGCCGCTCCTCTCGTGCTGCAGAAGTGGTCGAAATGATTGGCAGTAGCGGTATGCGTCGGCGAAGAGACCGCGTCTCCGCTCCGGTCGGTCGGCTGGCATCTCGGTTCGGGGTGGACGAAGAGGTCGCAGTCTCCGTTCCAGCGTCGATCGCATATAACGAGATTGAGTCGTCTATCCGCTCTCGGGGTGAATCTAGCTCCTCTTCCACTTGGGCGGCTCACACACACATGGCTTGGAGCGGGCTTCTCTTATTATCCGAATCGTCGGATGGTACATTATTTTTGATTTTTCTCATATGTCCAAGTGTTTCGTATTCTGACAACACCCGAACATACTCTTTCCCTAAATCTTGGTTTTTCAGTAATCGCCCCTCATTTCTGAAGAATTGTGAACATGCGCGCTTTAGGGACGGTCCTAATTTAATATTCTCAGGGTAATCCTGCCTGAATGGTAGCGAAACTGTATATCTTCCACTTTCATCACGTTTTGTTGTGTCCTTAAATAATTGTTCACAATACCTTTCTTCTTCATTAAGCATTTTGTTTTTGGGAACATTTTCTACCTCCCAGAAAGCTTTTAATTGGTTGTCCAACGCAACCTCGTTGTAGAATGACATGATGCTCTTCGTTGGACTCGGTGCTTCGATGCGACCGGTTAGTATCCAACCGAACACTGTCTCTTGGGCCAAAAGTGTATTTAGTACATTCTTTTTCAGACCGCTCAGTATAATTTGGGGATATATGTCTCCTCCAAGTATGAGGTCTACGTCTTCGTTGATGTAGAACCTTTTATCTGCCAAAACCAAGTCTGGGAATGCCTGCATAGTCATGGCGTTGATATGGCAGGATGGAAGATTCCCAGTGAGTTTGGCTAGGACTAGAACGGGTGTAGTCAGGCTGAAGCAGGCATCCACTGGTGAACGTAATTCAATTTTGGATGCCTCTTTCACCTGAGCTGACACCGCATTTGTGATGCCTGAAACTTGGGCATGCATTTTTCTCGCTGGCAAATTGATTCTGCGTTTCAGTCTTTCAGTTATAAAGGAACATTCAGACCCTGAATCAATTAATGCCCGTGCGGAGAAGTCGGTACCATTATGGCGAATGTGTACGCGAGCAGTTCCTAATAGCACACCTGTGCTGGAATTCGTATGACAGGATGTCACATTTTTGTTCCCGTTTGAACCTGGTTTTTCTGATTCCTGTCTCGCTAATGCCTGTCTAGAAGTAGAGGGCCTATTATCGTAGGAGTGTTGGGGCGGGTTGTAGGTGGTGTTTTTCTGTAGGTATCCGCATGCAGGAGCGTATGGTGACGAGAGTGGCACGTATTGCAGTTGTAGGAACTGGTGCATCTGGTCACTGTGTGTCCTGGGGATAGACAATTCAGACAACCACTTGTAGATTTTATGAATTTAATCCTTTCTGGAGGGGTTAACTCGCAAAAGCGTGAACAGTTGCGTAATCTGTGTTCAGGGGATTTACACATTTTACAAATTGATTTTATTGTTTGCTTGGATACTTTCGTTTGAAAAGCACCAAGTCTTTTCGTAGGGGTTTCTGACGATTGTCGCGACGCGTTTGGTTTTTGCACTTTCGAAGTGGCATGCCCTGTAAAACCAGACACTGTTTCAAGTGTCTGAAACCGATTAGACAGGAATTTATCCATATCCTCCCACTTGGATATGTCCATTTTATGGTCTATACTTTGCTCCCAAAGAGCCAGCGTGCTCTCTGGTAACTTGGTTGAGCATAGATAGGTCAGGATTGCATCCCAATTGGAAGTGTCAATTTTGTGGCATTTGAGGGACGAAATACAATTATTTATATCATTTTGCAGCTTTTTTATTGAACTGCCACACTCACTTTCTACCTTTTTTAAGTTAAATAAAATTTGTAGTTGTGTGTTAACTAAGATACGTTTGTTTTCGTATCTTTCACACAAGTTTTTCCAGGCCATCTCGAAACCTTCATTTGTGAGAGGGCATTTTTTAACGATATCTTTTGCTTCGCCCTGCGTTTTGTTGTTGAGATGGAATAACTTTTCCACCCCTTTCAAGCTAGAATTGTTTATATAAATTGCCGTGAAAAGGTCGCGAAAAGTTGGCCAAGACAGATAATCCCCTTTAAAAACTTCCGTGTCGCAAGCAGGGAGGCGAATTTTATGCGCATGAGGTTCTTGCTCAGGGTTGACGTTCTTGTCCGCTTTCTTGTATTTTTCTGCCTCAGCAGATATAGACGCTAGGCATCGCATGTAGATTGCGTATGCTGCTTTTTGCTTTTTTCTTACCGCCATAACGTCATCCCCTGACACCTCCTCAGATCCCTAGTAGCGAATCAAACGCAGACTTTACCTTCTTCCACAAGGACCGCAACTCTTCCTGCTGTATCGCAAGGGTGTGTTTGCTATGGTCGCTTTCCGGAATAAGGCTGTAATCTGTATCAAACTCTGCGATTAATTCTACCAGTCTGATGTAGGTTTCCATGGTCTTGGTTACGTTTATTAAAGAGAAAATTGCCGATTAGAAATAATGAGAGTCTCCTGAATTAAGATACCTGGCCTAGCAGTGAATTAAAAAAACTTTGAATTTCGACGTTTTATATTTATTACTTTTATTTCAGACTTTGTCAGTGTAGCGACAACGGAAAAGGGTTTATTTTTTGGACTTTTTGTCACAGCAGTGAAAAATAGCAAACGATATTATGTACAAACTTTTTGTCTCAGCGGCAACAACAAAAAGGGGGACCACTCGCCACCTCCACAGATAATGGGTGTATTGTTTGAGAAAGTGAAAAAATGCGTGCAATATACGAAAACTAAGCGCAAGAAAAAAGTGTAAAAAGTGTTTTAAAAAGTGAAGTGAGCACCGGATTAATTAAATTAAATTGAACTTGATTTCGTGTTTGTGATGTGCAAATAAAACAACAACAAAAACCTATTTAGTATGGTGCGGAAAGTGAGGTTAGGTTACCCTCTTCCTTGTGTTGTGTCTGGAAAACCTTACCACTGGTGGGGGGATAGACCAGATAATCACAAGGACTGAAATAAATTAACAAATCAAGTGGTTTAACTTTTAAAATGGAAAAATGGTGCCCACTAAATAATTTCACTTTTTACACTTCTTCTCGATTTCAATATTTTCGCGCACAACACAGGTGTTTTCTTTATTTTTCTTCAATAACACTAAAAAAAAATGGCAAGAAATATAACACTTACTTCTCTTTGTGCTGTGGCTCCGGTATTTGTATAATATAATCCCACTTTTCTCGCTGTTGTGTTTGGCATGTACTAAATCCTTTGATGTTTGGGCAGCAAATTGTTTAGTAATCTTTGGCAAATTTTTTGATGATAAATTGTGCGGTTGATATGTGGACTGTAATATTTAAAAAAGGTGCTTTTAGTTCCTGGTGAGGAGGACCAATGTTCGGCCTGGGTGCGTCTGAAACCGGCAGTGGGTAGGCGCACACGGGTCGATCTCGGAGTGGATGGGTCACTCGAAAAGAAATAAAGAAGAACACAAAGAGGAATTCCTCGTTATAAAATAATATTTAATTAGAGTGAAAAGGAAAATATACAAGAGGATACAATATTACCTTTAGTGTACAAAATGCTGACGATGGTGATCCTGGGCGATGTGAACTGCTTGGCGGTCAATCGAGAAAGAGGCCGGTTATCCCGTTGAGGACAACCGCTAAGCCGCGAAAAAGTCCTCTGGTATTAAGGAGGGGAAAAAAGCCACACACACAACAGCCCCCACATATACGTGCATGGGTGCTGACAACCTGCACACACACGTGCATGCGTATGAAACGCATGCATGTGCATGCATGCACACAAATGCGGCGTGAGTGTGGGTGGCTGGAAATATTATTAAAACGTTAGGGAGGGGCGCCGTCAATCAGGTAAAAGTTAGGCATGGGGCCTAAACAGATAGCTTCTCGGAGCGGAGTATTGATTTTCGAATCTCCAACTTCATATCAGTGCAGTATTAGCAATTTTTTGTCGGCATGTTATCGTTTTGATATCGAAAAGTAATAGAAAGATACAAAAAGTATCGATTTTATGAAATTTAGTTGTTATTGCGGTGTTATCAGTTTTACCAACAAGTTATCAATATGTCAGCAAAAAGTCATCAATTTAATATCGTTGTGTATCAATTTGTTAATGACGATGTAGTGGTTCTTATAAAAGAGATATTTCAAATAAAATCGATGACAGATCTGTAGCACGTCGCTAGCAACCCACCAGAAACAAATAAGAAGCCATATGACGATAACAAACTGATAACTCGACGATAATGAGCGATAAAAGCCGATAGAAAACATAACTTGGTCGGTATCGGTTTGTTACAAAAATTAGAAATCTCAAATTGAAATTTTCCTTAATTTGAAGAAAAAATTGATCGGTACTGGTAATGCAATTTTTCCAATTGCGAATTTTGATATCGAAAAAGGAGGCAGTGGCTATTATCTGATTTCAACATTTCAAATTTTGAGTTCAATCAAGTCCGTGTACTAAATTTGGTGAAATATATCTAAATTTTCGCTTTAGCATCATGTTAATGGACGAACGGAAGGACAATGATGCCTGGTCATAAAAGTGGGCGTGGTTGAAATCAATTGGCTCGTTTTGCCAAAAAACTGTTTTTCATAGAAACAATCTGTATACCAGCGATTCGCCGACACCGGACGTTGTGTGGTGTTAGCGTTCACCACACTACTACACCGAGAGTCCTGGGTTCATCTCCCATATTATTTGACACCCCAATATCATTGTAGATATGTGATATGTGTGCTGTACTTTGTTATTAGAGTGGGCAAAAGTGGGTCTCAACTCGCACAGAAAAGGTTTAAAATGCAGTTTTGAGTGGTATTGCTCGCTTGGAAACATTTTCGATATATATACAGGGTGTTAAACAAAAACAGTTTCTAGTTCGAGTAGCTGAAGAAAACTTAATATTTTTTTTATTGAAACTCCGATAGAAACAACTTGAGTCATATAAAACTAACAATCTTGTAGTAATCTTATAAAGCTAACCCTTTAAGCTGCGTAAAATTATATGTAATCTTACGAAGAGCTTCATCGGCTTCTAATCGATAACAACCGATACCGACAAGTTATTGTGTTATGATCGGCTTATTATCGCTAGCCAGTTATTATCGTCGAGTTTACCGGTTTTGTGTCGGTGCTACCGCCGTGTCATAGGTTTTTTTGATTGCTTATCGACTTGTTAAGAGCAGGTTACAGATTTGTCATCTATTTTATATTGATTTTTATCGGTATCACGATTACTACGATAAAAAATTCGATAATTTTGTTCAATGCGATAGCTTGTTTTATAAAAATCTAAAATTTTCGATACGTGTTTTGATAACCAATCGATAATTTTGTAGTACCGTTTTCGATAAATAATCGCTCAATTTTCCGATATTAAAAACACACATTTTCGATAGCATATAGCATAAGTTGTGATAACAAATCGATAATTTGCGATAGCAAAATGAGCCTTTGTCGAAACAAATCGATACCTTTATCATAGCAGATCGATAAACTTTTTCATACAATCGAAAACTTTTTATATCAGATCAAACTAATAAATATTTCGAAAGATTTTGATAAAAAAATCGATAACTTTTCGACAACTTGGTGATAAACTTTACGATAAATAATCGGTTGAAATTTAGATAGAAAATCGAAAGCTTTCGATTGAGATCGCTACATTGTTATATATTTTTTAAACATTTTATGACGCTTCGATAAAAAATCGATAATTTTCCTCATATATCGATACTTTTCAGAAAATGTCGAGAACTTTTCCAAATAAAATCGAAACCATTTTGTACACAAATTAAAATCTTTTTGGTAAATTTTCGAAACTTATTTGTAAGAAATTGACAACTTTTCGACAACTTTGTGATAACTTTTCTATGAATAGTCGATCGTTTTTAGATAGTAAATCCGTAAATTTTAGAGAATATATCATAAACTTGTGATAAAAAATCGATCACGCTTCGATAAACGAAACTATAACTCTTCGAAAACAAAGCGATAGCTTTCTCATAACATACGATAAATTTTGCATAGCATATAGATAACTTTCAATAAATAATTGATAACTTTTCGAAAATAAATCTATGGAAAACCGATAACTTGTCGCTAAAAAATTTTTAACTTTTATAACCTTTGCTAACGATTGTAAATTTCTAATACTTCAATAATAAATCGATAACCGTCGTATGTATGCCATGTCGATAACACTGCTTACAATTAAAAACGATAACTTACTGCTGTGAACAGGAAGAGCGGCTTACGACGTAAAGCTGTGTAATATATCAGCGAAATTTCTTTTTTCTAATCACCGAATAGTCCATAAATAAACTCAAAATGCTCCGTATGACCATATTGGCGTCATTAATAGCACTACTATGGTATGAGAAATCGTCACAATTAATGTATTTGCGTACTTATTCTATAGCGCGTTAAAATCAAACTGATTGACGTTCTCGGAATGCACTGCTTATACTACTCAGTTGGCTAGTACGCTATTATTTCCTCTCAGGGTCTAGACTTTTCGCGAGCAGTCTTCTCGGAAAGCTGCTTATTACTGCCGCGCTTATTCACTGTTATCATTCTATGTATATGTGTGTATGTGAGAAGATGTTGGGGAGTACTGACGTCATGCTTCTTTGTTGCGCTGTATACATGTGTGCGTCAGCCATTGCATCTGTCATACTGATTGCACTCTATGTACGTGTAGTGCATGAATAACGTGAATTCGCAGTCTATTTTCTCTCAGCCCTTCCTAAACAAAATGATTTCAGTCATCTTACTGCTTGTAAGCATGTTGATGCAGTTGCTCTCTTATATTCTAAAGCTGAATTACAGTACATTTTATCAGCACATTTGAGAGAATAAAGATTTGCAGTAATACTCTCATCTTATGAAAAACTAAAAGTTAGCATATTCGCTAGCTCGAATTACAATTGTAAGACAATAATTTAAATAAACTTTTTGAATTATTTTTGACACATTTACCTATTTACTTACTATTAGCGGTCCATAATTTTCATTTGTAGTTTACAATAATTGTGGCTTTTTTTTTTTTTAGTTTGTAGAGGAAAAAACGCGTGCATTGTATTTCTAAAACTAGTAATTCTCACTTGCGATGGATAAGCGCCGATGAGCACTAATACAAAACAAGTGGTCAGTAATTAATCTAGTAGGGTGTGCACATCCCAACACTAGAATAAGGTCTACAAATATTGTTTATACACTAATTCTCTTTGACAACTAACCGCGCTTTTGAAAAATCTCGCCTCCTTATGCCACAGCCTTCGAACGAATTATATTTTAAAGTTCTCGCAGAGAGTAGGAACGACTATGATGGGAGATTTTGCTGTTACCTATGGCAGCTTTTCTATGCAAATCATAATACATCATCATACCAGTCAAGTCTTTCGACACCTCTTCCGCCCTGCTCAATGGATGTCTTCCCTACCTAGCTGCCAAATAAAGGGAACTAGCTAGAAACAGATTTGGAGTTTGTTTCTTGAAATTTCGTACATATATAGAAAGGTAGAGATTGCCTTATCGAATCAAGCGCATATCGGGTTGCGTAACAGAGAAGAAAAGGGCTAGAGTGGGCATAAGAGTGAGAGCAAGGATGAAGACGATTATGAAGATGAAAGTGAGGGTAAGGGTAAGGTTGACGGGTGAGAGAATGGAAAATGACGATGACTGTAGAATTAGAGGCGATTAAGAAGGAAAAAGCTTCTTAAAATGTATGCAGATATACCAAATTTAGGACAAAACAACGTCTGCGGGGTCTGCTAGTGTAAAGATAAAATGGGGCAGCAGTGCGAGAAGCTATTGAAACTGCTGAAGTTCTTTTAAAATTATGCACGTAAATCAAAGTTGCGCGAGGGATTAACCTCAACTGCACTGGCCCTTTCCCTCTTTTTTCGTTAAAAAATACAAACTATATCTTTCATAAAATTTTAGTGTCGCAATGTAATAATATCAATAAAATCGCTATCTACATTTTAAAGATATCGTTTTCTACATTTGTTTCGGCAAATTCATCAATTATATCACCAATATCGATTTTTTTCAATAAATCTGACTCAATGCAAAGTATACCTAACATCTCGAGGTCGCTCTTGTCGCGTTGTAGCTCTTTCTTTCTTTTTAATTGCGAGACGGATCGTTCGACAGAAATTTTTGATCATAATACCAAGAGCTATTTCTGTGTTAGAAAATACATCGGCTAATTGATATTTCTTTAGAATCTTACACAAACGACTATGTGTTTTTGTGCATCAGTGTATCTGGAGTTGACGTAACTTGGCATTGTTTCATTCAATGAAAAATTCTTCCAAATCTCTAGAATAAAAAAGTTGTAGTTTCTATAAATAGAACAAATAGAACAAAAAGCACAACGCCAAATTTCTTGAAACCGCCTTACCAACGCATAACTTTACCACATGATTACATACGAAGTATGTACAATAACCTCGGTCGATTTATATGGACGAAAGTTAACCTATATCGCGCCATCGATTTTTCGATAGGATTTGGGCTCAGGAAAAACAGTTCCACTACGCATACCCAAAAAAATAATTTTAGAGCCTGCAAAAAGAATCGATTTTCGACCAAAATTCTTCTAAATCTCCATAAAAGAAATTTTTTTTCAAAAAACTGCATTTACCAATTTGCATTTGCCAATTGACACGAGAAAAATACATAAAAAATGATTTGGAGCCTTGAAAATGAAAAAATGCTTAAAAAATCGAAAAAATCGTTGAAATTTGCAGGCTCACAAATTATTTTTTTGGGTATGCGTAGTGGAACTTTTCTTCCTGAGCCCAAATCCTATCGAAAAACCTGGCGCTAATAGGTTAGTAAATCGACCTAGTCTAATGTACAATGCATAAAGAAATATGCAAAGAAAGGCAATTGGGATAAGATTTACAACAACTAAGGCATGACGTGGCTGAATGCGTTTGTAACACTTCAACCTCGTAGGAGTGCTGGTTCAATCCCGCTCCCGGCAGAAAAGGCTGTGAAGAGATTTACAAGGTATAATCGAAACAGCTGTCCCCTTGTCCGTCCTGATGCCACGTTGTTCAAATTTTTTCTAAATTATTGAATAAATTAGAAATTGCTTCAAATAAATGTTTTCATACATTTAAAGCAATAAGGCAATCCCCGCTTAAACTCATAAAAATGATTTATAGCTTCGTGGAGGTCTCCATCACTTAGAGAAAAGTTGATGAGAATGCAAATCTCTCTGAAACTTCCATATACACTTTCGCACGTCCTAAAATCAACGCGAGGCGAAATTCCACTTCTGGAGCATTTTCGTCATTAGGTTGTTTTTTCTACGACGAGTACGTTTTACGATTTCTGTATAACCCCACACCAGGTAATAATTGTTTTGTTTTTTCTTTTTCCTCGAAATCATGAACTTTTCACGGAATGAAACTAAACTCTCTCCTAACTATCCGTACAAAAAATATCAGGAAATCCCCAAATTCGTTACATTACATTAATTAATTTTCTCTCCATCATTTACTCATTCATTATTCCTAGTTGAATTTCCGCTTGAAGGCTTCTACAACCTCTTTTCAAAAAAACCGAAAATTTTCAAAAGTAAAACAGTGTAAATTTTGAGATAATTCTTTTATACTCAGTTGAGCAGAGCTCACAGAGTATATTAAGTTGTGATTGGATAACGTGTTGGTTGTCATATATAAGGAATCGAGATAGATATAGACTTCCATATATCAAAATAATCAGGATCGAAAAAAAATTTGATTGAGCCATAGTCCGTCTCCGTCCGTCTCCGTTAACCGATAACTTGAGTAATATTTTCAGGTATCTTGATGAAATTGTGTGTATGTAGTTCCTGAGCACTCCATCTCAGTAGATCGCTATTTAAAATGAACGATATCCGGACTATAACCACGCCTACTTTTTCGATATCGAAGTTCGAAAAACCGAAAAGTGCGATAATTCATTATAAAGACAGATAGAAAGCGACTAAACTTGGTAGATGAGTTGAACTTATGATGCAGAATAGAAAATGAGTAAAATTTGGACAATGGGCGTGGCACCGCCCACTTTTAAAATAAGGTAATTTAAAACTTTTGCAAGCTGTAATTGGCAGTCGTGAAGATATCATGATGAAATTGGCAGGAACGTTACTCCCATTACTAGAAGTAAGCTAATAAAAATAGCAAAATCGGAGAAGGACCACGCGCCCACTTAAAAAAAATTTTTAAAGTAAAATTTACAAAAATTTAATATCTTTACAGTATATAAGTAAATTATGTCAACATTCAACTTCCAGTAATGATGTGGTGCAACAAAATACAAAAATGAAAGAAAATTTCAAAATGGGCGTGGCTCGCCCTTTTTCCATTTAATTTGTCTAGGATACTTTAACGCCATAAGTCGAACAAAAATCACCAATCCTTTTGAAATTTGGTAGGGGCATAGACTTTATGACGATAAGTATTTCTGTGAAAATGGCGGAATCGGTTGATGCCACGCCCAGTATTTATACACAGTCGTCGTCTGTCCTTCCGCAGGCCGTTAACACGATAACTTGAGCAAAAATCGACATATCTTTAACGAACTTAGTTCACGTGCTTACTTGAACTCACTTTATCTTGGTATATGAACTGAAATCGACTATGGACCACGCCCACTTTTTCGATATCGAAAATTACGAAAAATGAAAAAAATGCCATAATCTAATACCAAATACGATAAAAGGGATAGAAATCATGTAGTAAGTGGATTGTTTTATTGACGTGAAATATAACTATTAGAAAAAACTTTATAAATGGTTGTGAGACACCTATCATATTATGTAGAAGAAAATGAAAAAGTTCTGCAGGGCGAAATAAAAAACCCTTAAATCATGGTAGGTATTAGATATATAAATAATTAGCGGTATCCACGATAATGTTCTGGAGTCACCCTGGTCCACTTTTAGGGTCGATATCTGGAAAACGCCTTCACATATACAACTACCGACCACTCTCTTTAAACCCTCATTAATACCTTTAAATTTGATACCCATATCGTACAAACACATTCTAGAGTCACCCTGGTCCACCTTTGTGGCGATATTCGAAACCGGCGTCACCTATAGAACTAGGCCCACTCCCTTTTAAAATACACATTACACCTTTCGTTTGATGGCCATATTGTACAAACACATTCTAGGGTCACCCCTGGTCCACCTTTATGGCGATATCTCGAAACGGCGTCCACACTATGGAAACTAAGGATTACTTCCTTTTAAAATACTCATTAACACCTTTCTTTTGATACCCATATTGTACAAACAAATTCTAGGGTCACCCCTGGTCACCTTTATGGCGATATCTCGAAACGGCGTCCACCTATGGAACTAAGGATTACTCCCTTTTAAAATACTCATTAACACCTTTCATTTGATACCCATATCGTGCAAACGCATTCTAGAGTCACCCCTGGTCCACCTTATGGCGATATCTCGAAAAGCGACCACCTATACAACAACCACCACTCCCTTTTAAAACCATCATTAATACCTTTAATTAGATACCCATATCGTACAAACACATTTTAGAGTCACCCTGGTCCACCTTTGTGGCGATATTTCGAAACGGCGATGCACCTATAGAACTAAGGCCACTCCTTTTAAAAATACTCATTAACACCATTTTCGTTTGATGCCCATATTTAACAAACAAATTCTAGGTCACCCCTGGTCCACCTTTATGGCGATATCTCTAAACGGCGTCCACCTATGGAACTAAGGATTACTCCCTTTTAAATACTCATTACACCTTTCATTTGATACCCATATGTACAAACAAATTCTAGAGTCACCCATGGTCCACCTTTATGGCGATATCTCGAAACGGCGTCCACCTATGGAACTAAGGATCACTCCCTTTTAAAATACTCATTAACACCTTTCATTTGATACCACATATCGTGCAACGCATTCTAGAGTCACCCCTGGTCCACCTTTATGGCGATATCTCGAAAAGGCGACCACCTATACAACAACCACCACTCCCTTTTAACCTCATTAATACCTTTAATTAGATACCCTATCGTACAAACCCATTCTAGAGTCACCCCTGGTCCACCATTGTGGCGATATTCGAAACGCATGCACCTATAGAACTAAGGCCCACTCCCTTTTAAAAATACTCATTAACACCATTCGTTTGATGCCATATTTACAACAATTCTAGGGTCACCCCTGGTCCACCTTTATGGCGATATCTCTAAACGGCGTCCACCTAGGAACAAGGATTCACTCCCTTGAAATACTCATTAACACCTTCTTGATACCCATATTGTACAAACAAATATCTAGGGTCACCCCTGGTCCACCTTATGGCGATATCTCGAAACGGCATCCACCTATGGAACTAAGGATACTCCCTTTTAAAATACTCATTAGCACCTTCTTTGTATACCATATGTACAAACAAATTCTAGGGTCACCCCTGTCCACCTTTATGGCGATATCTCGAAACGGCGTCCACCTATGGAATAAGATTATCCCTTTTAAAATACTCATACCATCTTTCATTTGATACCCATATCATACAAGATTCTAGAGTCAACCCTGATACCCCTTATGGCTATATCCCTAAATGGCGTCCACCTATAGAAACATGGCCCACTCCTCATAAAATACTCTTTAATGCCTTTCATTTGATTACCATGCCATAACAAACACATTCCAGGGTTTCCTCGGTTCATTTTTCCTTTCCTACAGGGTCACATTTTCACCCTATGTTGTGCACATAGCTCTCAACTGAGTATGTATTGTTCGGTTACACCAGAACTACTATACACTTCACATTTACTGTTATTACTTGATATACTCTCTTTTGCTTCGATCACACTTCTGTACATACGCTCAATTTCGTCAAATGAGTCGGAAATGTGCCTTTTTAACAACCTGTCTAGTTCGTCGGTCGTCGCCTTTGAATACGAGTCAATGAGTTTTATTATTTGAGTAAAATCTATTTTCATCTGACTACATTTTCCTTTTGCTCACTAGAATTTGCTGTTTGTACGAAAATTTCTAGACGGCTTTTCGTTTTTCGGGGGCCCTCCAACGCAACTGCCCATCCGCGTACTGTTAATCCGGCCCTGATCGCTCTGCAGTCTCAACATATAGTCTTCGTAAATTCAATCAGTCTCGTTTATTTATGTGATTATTTGTCTTGAAATCAAAATCTAATAATCGCGGGTTCGAATCGAGCTCAAGGCCTAACAATAATTATTTTATTATTGTTTTGATATGCTGAATAGTTATAGCAGTGGCGTAGCGAGGGGAGAGGGAGCAAGGGGCCATCTTTCCGGGTGGCTACTTACAGGGGGCGCCAAATGGTCCGCAAAGCAGAACTTCCAGATAATTTGTATTTTTATTATAACTGATTCTGGGAAAATTCTCTATATCAAAAATGCATGCATACATATACCGGAACACTTTCGACAGGTTGTAGAATTATTGAAAGCATATATCTTTTATCTCACGTTCAACGTTAGATGGGAATTATTAAAAAATGCTTTAACAAAAACTGTCAAACGTGAGTCTGAAACACGATGGAGCGCCAGAATACAAGAGTAAGGGCTAGAAAATGTAGTAGAACACTTGGAACAATTAGAAGAGGACACTAACACCACAAGTGACACCACTTCTGTTGCAAATATGCAAAAATTTAGTTTCATACAGTAGTTTAATTCTGATAAGAAATCTTAAGGAGGATTGATCGTGTGCAGCTCAGATTACAAGATCCGGGGATGAATTTTAGAGAAGCGTATCATGATCTTAAATCTGACTGAACTATCCTAAATTCGAGACAATCTCTTTGAATGTGAATGTCTCGCGTTATTAAAAGTGTTCTCGATCGTCTCTAGCACCTTAACTTTAAATCTGGATTTCTCTTAGACATTGGAAATTGTTAAAACAAGATAATAACGACTTGGAAGGAAATTGTAAGAACTTGGGGAAATTTATAATATAGATTTCGATGGAATAGAACTTTTTATAGATTATATGACTACAAAATATTACCTTCGCAATAGAAAACTGAATTGAACCTAAAACTCCGTTAGAAGTTCTTACTTTTATAGTCTCGTATGGATATGTTTTCCAAACTTGCGAGTGGAACTTCAAATACTCCTGTGATTATCTCAGTATCAATTGTTAGCTGCAAAGGTTCATTCTGCAAATTAAAACTGATTTTGACATATTATAATCAAAGATGGGGCAAGGTTGCATTAAGTGACCCACATTAGCCAAAAAAATATTTTACACCGCGGCGCAAGAAAACCTCACTACGCTACTGGGTTATAGCAGCAGCGCCTAAAGGTTGCCGATGAAGGAATTTAGCAGTTCCCGAAATGGATCTATACAACAAGCTTTGCAGTTGTCTAAAATTTTTCTTTCTTCTATTCTAATTTAAAAATTTTCTTCATTTAATGAAAATAGAATAATTATTTTTTAGGCTTTGAGCTCGGTTTCGAAACCGCGATCTTATAATCAGCAGCTGATTAAATCAAAAAAAAATTGCAAAATTGCTCCGTAATAAAACTTATAAACGGCATGTAGATGAATCACGGAATACACGCGTCTGTCTTCATTCTGCTAAGCTCGAACCTAGAAATGTACCCAACAATAATAACATTTGGATTTTTAATGTATGACTGAGGGTGGTTGGGTATATTTTTGATGATCGGTCTACACGGAGGGTACTTTTATCACGTATTTGTATATTGGTTTAACTGGTATCCGCGGCGAAGGACCAGGAAAATGTACCCAAGAATACCCTGGGGCATATTTGCTTGCTCCTTGTATTCTTTTTTGGCGCGTTGTATGTCATGAGTTTCCTGTGGGTATATAGCTCGCGGCGTTAATTAACAAAGTTCCATAGTTGGAAATCC
>JARSSU010009905.1:0-25491 GCA_029619165.1 Eurosta solidaginis | reverse complement strand
TAAACAAATAGAGTAATATGTGTTAACAAAAATGGGCCTATGCACTGTGGCTGATCCATACGAATCGATTCATTTTTTATATGATTTTACGTACGCTAACTATGCGAAACAGCCTGTCAATTGATTGTATGGAAATTTTGTTAGCGTATTATATATAGATAATTGAACACTCCATTAAAACAAACAAACATAAATATGTAAAACTGAACACAAAGCTTCTCATTCGCAACGAAAAAGAAACTTTACAAACACAAATCTACATACACACAAATTAATAGAGGGAGAATTTCTCAGTTGTGTTGTTAGTGTAGAAATAAGATAAACTGAATTAAGAAATGAGACAAATACAAGCAGGATAGCCTAGTGGTTAAGGCAACTGCAGTTTTACCGTGGGATTCGCGGTTCGAATCTCGGTGAAACCTTTGATAACATTACGAAATTGCCTGACGGTGAAGTTGTTTGCTGCGTAAAATCATTAAATGCCGTCAGATCTGAAGATGGAATATTTTTACTAGTTTGATTATATTTATGACTTATGGCGTTTCAGGTGTTTTTGACTAATTAAATAAAATGTAGCGAATTTTATTTAATAATTTGGGAAAAGTTTACACAACGGTAAATTAACACTTTTGAATAACAACAAAGATTCTACGTAAGTAACTAGGAAGTATATCTTGTTAGGTTAGGTTGAACTGGCCGGTCCATGACGACCTCACAGAGACTGATTGAGTCCGTAGTGTTTACCAGAAGTTTGTTTTAACGACCAAACTGAAAAACCCTATCAAAAACCAGGATCTATGTTATAAAAAAACTCCGCCCTCTTGGCAAATACTAGAAGCTTCCTAGGACTTAAGCCACTTGCTGCTTCTAGATCTGACAGCTGTATCACTCCCAACAGCTGGAGTCCTAGCCTGGCAAGTGCAGGGCACGAGCACAGAACATGCTCGATCGTTTCCTCCTCCAACCCGCACTTCCTACATCTGCTATCACTGACCAAGCCTAATTTAAAGGCATGTGACGCCAGAAGGCAGTGCCCAGTCAGAACACCCGTCAAGAGCCTACAGTCCTCTCTTTTTAATGATAGAAGCAACTTTGTTAGTCTAAGGTTGTAAGACCTGCACATAATTTTCGACACTTTACAGCCCCGCGCTTGAACCCGCGCTTTTCTGGCTTAGTCGATCATGTGCACCTCTCGCCTTCGCTTAATTTCGCCCAGTCTAATTGGGACGTCTACGGAGCAAGCTTCAAGATATGCGCCCTTTTTAGCTAGTTCATCCGCTTTTTCATTCCCATCTATTCCCATATACCCTGGGACCCAATATAGATGTATGCTTCTCCCTATCCCGATTCTCTCCAGGGACTGCTTACACTCTAATACGCATTTAGATGCTGTGGTATGGGAGATTATTGCCTTAATTGCTGCTTGACTGTCAATGTAAAAGTTAACACGATTGCAGCTTGGGCTATTTTTTCCAGGGTTTCTACTGCTTTGGTTACGGCTACTATTTCCGCTTGGGAAACGCCACAGTAATCCGGCAGCCTGTAGGATCTATTTATTTCCGGATCAGCACAGTATACCGCAGACCCTACTCCTTCCACTACTTTGGAACCATCTGTGTACACATGTATCGCCTCGTCCGCCATTTGCGCACCCTTGCGCCAACCGTCCACCTCTATTGTGGCCTTAAGATCTCCTTCGAAGCGCAGATAGGAAATCAGGTAGTCTGTTCGTCTTGAGATTGATGACGCTATACTACTATGGCCATATGGTCGGCGCTCAAGCTGCCCGAGGCACCGAGCCTGGTTGCAGTTGTTAATGCTATGTTCTTTGCTACTAGGTCTACAGGTGGAATGTGCAGAATGGCATACAGTGCAGCCGTCGTGGTTGTTTTCAGGGCTCCCGTAATGCTAAGCATTGATAGTCTGCATACCCACTCCAATTTTTTGTGTGGCTTTCCACCAAACAAGAGCTCCATAATATAAAATAGGTCTTACAATCGCCCAATGAGATAGAGAGGGCGATAAGCTCCACGTACACCCCAGCATTCGTTTACATGCATAAAGTGCCGTTGAGGTCTTCTTCGCCCTCTCCCCCACGTTGAATATCCATGACAGCTAACTGTCTAGGATGATTCCTAAATTAGGCCTGATCCAATTTGGGACCTTGTACCTCTTTGTAAACAAGGCCATATCCGTCTTATCCGCGTTGACTTTCATCCCGACATTTGATGCTCAGGTATGAATATCCCGAAGCGCCCGATCCATCAAAGAGCTACTCGTTGGAAGGCAATTTCCACTTATGACAATTACAACGTCATCTGCGTAGGCCGTAAGTTTTACGGGCCACTCATCGAATCGCCTGAGCAGTTGGTTGATGACCAGCGTCCACCGCAGAGGTGATAGCATATCTATCAGCCTCTCCAAGGTTTTGAGCAGAAATGATGTTAAGCTAATGGGTCTATAGTCTTTGGGATACACGTGACCGATTTTCTCCGCCTTTGGTAGGAAAGCTACATGAGCAGTTCTCCAAGAGTGCGGTACATGATTCAGCCTTATGCACCCGTCGAATATTATTTTAAGCCATTCCACGACCGCCATACTTGAAACTTGCAGCATGGCCGGGAATATACCATTTGGCGCCGGCGATATAACCTAAGAGAACGTCTTCACTGCCCATTCGATCTTGGTATCGGTCACCAAGCCGGGTACTACCCTATCCGTGATCGAAGTGTGAGCGATGATTGCTGGCTCTTCTAAACCGTCTCCCGATGGGAAATGTGTGTCGAAAAGCACCTCAAGTTATTCCTCACTATTACGTGACCATTCCCCGTTCTCTTTCTTGATTAGTCCCTGGACTGCTTTTGGAGGTTTGGAACCACTTCCTCCAGCCACCGCAAGCTCGTGATGTTGTCGCTCGCTATCACCTTCACACCGTTATACCATCCCCGAGTGAGGGAGTCAGTTGGAAGAGACTTACTTGGTTTTTGGCTAATTAACTCCCTTTCTACAGATCTCCAACTTTCAGTAGTCATCTGTCCGAAAGGACTGCTACGATCAACCAGCGCCACAGTCAGTGACTGCTTTGCTACATCACTCATCTTCTCGGGAAAAGCCGGAGTCTGCTGGATTCGATTCGATTTTTTTAAGAATCGATTTTTTCGATTCAATTCTGGAAAAATCGATTTAATCGTTTAAATCGAAACGAACAAAGTTTATTTAAATTTTTCTTATTCTTACCCTGCCAACCAAAACTGCGTCAAAAACTGGATAATGACTGAGTAAAAAAGTGGATAAAAAAATTGATAATTTTGTATGGGCATTGTGCGGATTTTATCCATTTTCCCCTTGAGCGAGCCGTGTACGTGTGATCGCGCATCCTTATCGCACTTATACCAAAGTGCCATAAGGAAAAATGCATAGTTTCTCCTCTCTGACTGAAAATTCCCATAACACAGGGTTGTATTTTTGTAGGGATACCATATCGGAAAAATTTTATGTCTAAAAAATGCCCAAAATGTTTACCAAAATAACCAAAAAATACCTAAAAAACTCCAAAATACCCAAAAAATTTCCAAATCCCATTTAATTTTTATGAAAACGTTTATTTAATTATATAAAAATTCATTTACAATTATTCTAAAGGCGGTTTTATCATAAAATGTTAAGAATACATCTGTTAAAAGGACTTTTTACATTAAATTTATCTTCATCGCACATAAATTTTAAGATAAACGGTCTTAAAGTTATTAAATAACATAAATATAAATTATTTGTAATCACAACTTTTTTTAAGTATTTACTAAACTATAATATTTTTGTATAAATTTAAAAATAAATACAAATAACATTCAAATAAAGTAATTTTGAATAACAGCCTATTATCGGATTTTTGACATTAAAATAACATTTGTTTATTTATCAAAGTAATTAATTCGATAATTGATAAAGTATCAAAGCTGATTAGGTCGAGCTTTCAAAAGGACAATTCCATTAAAAAGCAATCAATCAATCGATAAAATAAATTTTTCAAATCAACTAAAACTAAGGATTATTGTGATAAGTATCTTTTTAATTCTATTATTTAATAAAGGAACTATTAGATACACATATATGTAACTAGTAAAAATGTTGAGAAATTTTATAAAGTTGTAAACGAAAGTGAATATTTTTCACTCATTGTAAACGAGTAATAAATGCTAGTATATACCAAAAGTAAGGTAATTTGATTACCTTTCTTTCGGTACTACTAACGTTAAAATTGATAAACGATTTCTGAAAATTTTTTCAAATTAAATACACATATATGTAACTAGGAAAAATGTTGAGAAATTTTATAATGTTGTAACGAAAAGTGAATATTTTTCACTCATTGTAAACGAGTAATAAATGCTAGTATATATCAAAAGTAAGGTAATTTGATTACCTTTCTTTCGGTACTACTATCGTTAAAATTGATAAACGATTTCTGAAAATTTTTTCAAATTAGATACACATATATGTAACTAGTAAAAATGTTGAGAAATTTTATAAAGTTGTAACGAAAGTGAATATTTTTCACTCATTGTAAACGAGTAATAAATGCTAGTATATATCGAAAGTAAGGTAATTTGATTACCTTTCTTTGGTACTACTATCGTTAAAATTGATAAACGATTTCTGAAAATTTTTCAAATTTAGATACACATATATGTAACTAGTAAAAATGTTGAGAAATTTTATAAAGTTGTAACGAAAGTGAATATTTTTCACTCATTGTAAGCGAGTAATAAATGCTAGTATATATCAAAAGTAAGGTAATTTGATTACCTTTCTTTCGGTACTACTACGTTAAAATTGATAAACGATTTCTGAAAATTTTTTCAAATTTAGATACACATATATGTAACTAGTAAAAATGTTGAGAATTTTATAAAGTTGTAACGAAAGTGAATATTTTTCACTCATTGTAGCGAGTAATAAATGCTAGTATATATCAAAAGTAAGGTAATTTGATTACCTTTCTTTCGGTACTACTACGTTAAAATTGATAAACGATTTCTGAAAATTTTTCAAATTAGATACACATATATGTAACTAGTAAAAATGTTGAGAAATTTTATAAAGTTGTAACGAAGTGAATATTTTTTCACTCATTGTAACGAGTATAAATGCTAGTATATATCAAAAGTAAGGTAATTTGATTACCTTTCTTTCGGTACTACTATCGTTAAAATTGATAAACGATTTCTGAAAATTTTTTCAAATGTAGATACACATATATGTAACTAGTAAAAATGTTGAGAAATTTTATAAAGTTGTAACGAAAGTGAATATTTTTCACTCATTGTAAACGAGTAATAAATGCTAGTATATATCGAAAGTAAGGTATTTGATACCTTTCTTTCGGTACTACTATCGTTAAAATTGATACACGATTTCTGAAAATTTTTTCAAATTAAGATACACATATATGTAACTAGTAAAAATGTTGAGAAATTTTATAAAGTTGTAACGAAAGTGATATTTGTCACTCATTGTAAAGCGAGTAATCAATGCTAGTATATATCAAAAGTAAGGTAATTTGATTACCTTTCTTTCGGTACTACTAACATTAAACTTGATAAACGATTTCTGAAATTTTTTCAATTAAATACACATATATGTAACTAGGAAAATGTTGAGAAATTTATAATGTTGTAACGAAAGTGAATATTTTTCACTCATTGTAAACGAGTAATAAATGCTAGTATATATCAAAAGTAAGGTAATTTGATTACCTTTCTTTCGGTACTACTATCGTTAAAATTGATAAACGATTTCTGAAAATTTTTTCAATTTAGATACACATATATGTAACTAGTAAAAATGTTGAGAAAAATTATAAAGTTGTAACGAAAGTGAATATTTTTCACTCATTGTAAACGAGTAATAAATGCTAGTATATATCGAAAGTAAGGTAATTTGATTACCTTTCTTTCGGTACTACTATCGTTAAAATTGATAAACGATTTCTGAAAATTTTTTTCAAATTTAGATACACATATATGTAACTAGTAAAAATGTTGAGAAATTTTATAAAGTTGTAACGAAAGTGAATATTTTTCACTCATTGTAAACGAGTAATAATGCTAGTATATATCGAAAGTAAGGTAATTTGATTACCTTTCTTTCGGTACTACTAACGTTAAAATTGATAAACGATTTCTGAAAATTTTTTTCAAATTAAAATACACATATATGTAACTAGGAAAAATGTTGAGAAATTTTATAATGTTGTAACGAAAGTGAATATTTTTCACTCATTGTAAACGAGTAATAAATGCTAGTATATATCAAAAGTAAGGTAATTTGATTACCTTTCTTTCGGTACTACTATCGTTAAAATTGATAAACGATTTCTGAAAATTTTTTCAAATTTAGATACACATATATGTAACTAGTAAAATGTTGAGAAATTTTTATAAAGTTGTAACGAAAGTGAATATTTTTCACTCATTGTAAACGAGTAATAAATGCTAGTATATATCGAAAGTAAGGTAATTTGATTACCTTTCTTTCGGTACTACTATCGTTAAAATTGATAAACGATTTCTGAAAATTTTTTCAAATTTAGATACACATATATGTAACTAGTAAAAATGTTGAGAAATTTTATAAAGTTGTAACGAAAGTGAATATTTTTCACTCATTGTAAGCGAGTAATAAATGCTAGTATATATCAAAGTAAGGTAATTTGATTACCTTTCTTTCGGTACTACTAACGTTAAAAGTGATAAACGATTTCTGAAAATTTTTTCAAATTAAATACACATATATGTAACTAGGAAAAATGTTGAGAAATTTTATAATGTTGTAACGAAAGTAAATATTTTTCACGTCATTGTAAACGAGTAATAAATGCTAGTATATACCAAAAGTAAGGTAATTTGATTACCTTTCTTTCGGTACTACTATCGTTAAAATTGATAAACGATTTCTGAAAATGTTTTCAAATTTTAGATACACATATATGTAACTAGTAAAAATGTTGAGAAATTTTATAAAGTTGTAACGAAAGTGAATATTTTTCACTCATTGTAAACGAGTAATAAATGCTAGTATATATCGAAAGTAAGGTAATTTGATTACCTTTCTTTCGGTACTACTATCGTTAAAATTGATAAACGATTTCTGAAAATTTTTTTCAAATTTAGATACACATATATGTAACTAGTAAAAATGTTGAGAAATTTTATAAAGTTGTAACGAAAGTGAATATTTTTCACTCATTGTAAACGAGTAATAAATGCTAGTATATACCAAAAGTAATGTAATTTGATTACCTTTCTTTCGGTACTACTAACGTTAAAAGTGATAAACGATTTCTGAAATTTTTTCAAATTAAATACACATATATGTAACTAGGAAAAATGTTGAGAAATTTATAATGTTGTAACGAAATGAATATTTTTCACTCATTGTAAACGAGTAATAATGCTAGTATATATCAAAAGTAAGGTAATTTGATTACCTTTATTTCGGTACTACTATCGTTAAAATTGATAAACGATTTCTGAAATTTTTTCAAATTTAGATACACATATATGTAACTAGTAAAATGTTGAGAAATTTT
Organism: Eurosta solidaginis; assembly: GCA_029619165.1. NCBI lineage: Eukaryota > Metazoa > Arthropoda > Insecta > Diptera > Tephritidae > Eurosta > Eurosta solidaginis. The sequence continues at coordinate 17,900 of JARSSU010009905.1, read as the reverse complement.
TATAAAGTTGTAACGAAAGTGAATATTTTCACTCATTGTAAACGAGTAATAAATGCTAGTATATATCGAAAGTAAGGTAATTTGATTACCTTTCTTTCGGTACTACTATCGTTAAAATTGATAAACGATTTCTGAAAATGTTTTTCAATTTAGATACACATATATGTAACTAGTAAAAATGTTGAGAATTTTATAAAGTTGTAACGAAAGTGAATATTTTTCACTCATTGTAAACGAGTAATAAATGCTAGTGTATATCAAAAGTAAGGTAATTTGATTACCTTTCTTTCGGTACTACTACCGTTAAAATTGATAAACGATTTCTGAAAATTTTTCAAATTTAGATACACATATATGTAACTAGTAAAAATGTTGAGATATTTTATAAAGTTGTAACGAAAGTGAATATTTTTCACTCATTGCAAACGAGTAATAAATGCTAGTGTATATCGAAAGTAAGGTAATTTGATTACCTCCCAGCCAGCATTTTTTGAAAATTTTGATCAAAAATATTAAATATCATATCCCAAGATGATTAAAAACGTTCAAATTTAAAAGCATTTTCTGTTCGAAAATTAACGTTTCGTCGGGAGAAAAATGTACCATAAATGTGATTATTCCTGAATAATCATTTATGATTCCTATTTCGAAACGCTTTTTATGCATATTTGATATCATTGTAAAATTAAGCTTTAATAGTTTTAGAGTAATATTTGACTGCTTTTCACAGTCATTTTCTGATCATATTCGTGAACATATTTCAATCGTTTTGGTTGAGATTTTTGAAATCATTTTTGAATGCCATTATAATGCATTTATTCTTCATATCTCATTCAAGATATGATACTACATAATAATCTTATTTCATAAGGGAAGAAATCATGCGAAAGTGAGCTATTCGAACCACAGCTAACTCGCAAACAAACTTGACCGATATACACCTGCGACTACAACATCCAACATCAGCATTATCATCTGCATCTTAAAATACGGATATGATACGGGATGTTGAAGCCGTATCCAGGTATGTCAAGATAGTTTCATTTACCTGGGGTTCAAATAGCTCACAACCTATGTATTGTCCAATCATTATGTATTTTCTGGGAAGCTGAAGGGGAGAAATGGTTGGGGAAATCTTCGTTCACGAGCAGCATTACATTATTTTTGTCTTGAAGAATATCTTTTGTATAAATAATAAATATTTTTTTAGCTTCATGATTGAAAAATATGTGTATGTGAAAAAAATAAAATTTTTAATGAAAAGTAAAATTTCAACAAGTATAAAATTCATTATTCAGTCAACAAATATATTCATAAAAGATTCAGAAAGTTGAATGAAAAATATTATAAATTTTTGATCAGCTAAAGTAAACACATTTGATTCAAATTTATTTCCAAATGTGATTGAAAACTATATTCAGTTTTTGATCATCAAAGGTAAACATATTTGATTATTCTTTTTGTTGGCTTTTATGAAATATTAAAATATAATCATTAAAGGACTTCAAAAATGATTCCAAAAAGTGATCGAAAAATGCTTTTTAGTTTTTCATCATCAAAAGTATTCATATTTGATTATTTCTTTTGTTCAATTGTATGATAACTCATTATTTAGTCAGAAAGAGTAATCAAATTGTATTGATATGTAGGGAAATTCAAAATGAATCACCTAAATGCTGAGTGGGCTTTCTTTCGGTACTCCTATCGTTAAAATTGATAAACGATTTCTGAAATTTTTTCAAATTTAGATACACATATATGTAACTAGTAAAAATGTTGAGAAATTTTATAAAGTTGTAACAAAAGTGAATATTTGTCACTCATTTTAAACGAGTAATAAATCATAGTATTAATCAAAAGAAAGGTAATTTGATTACTTTTCTTTCGGTACTACTATCGTTAAAATTGATAAACGATTTCTGAAATTTTTTCAAATTTAGATACACATATATGTAACTACTAAAAATGTTGAGAAATTTTATAAAGTTGTAACGAAAGTGAATATTTTTCACTCATTATAAAGGAGTAATAAATGATAGTATATATCAAAAGAAAGGTAATTTTATTACTTTTCTTTCGGTTCTACTATCGTTTAAATCTATATCCGATTTTAAAAAATTTTGGAAAATAAAAGATACATGTATATAGCTAGGGAAAACTTGGTAAAATTTTATAAAGTTGTAAGAAAATTGTATGTTTTTACTCCTCGCAAATGAGTTTCAAGTTTAAGCATATACCAAAAGAAATATAATTAAATTATTGTACGTTTGATAGTACTGTCAATAGAATCAAAATGTTGTATCCCAAAATTTTGTATATTTTAGAAAAACACCTCTGTAGTAAGAAATTTGGTTGCAAAGTTATACAAGTATTTTTCATTCATTTGTTAAAAATAACTGACTGAATCTCTGATAAATATCAAAGTTTATTAAATCGAGTGATCAAAAAGCTAATAGTTCCTTTATTAAATAATAGAATTAAAAAGATACTTATCACAATAATCCTTAGTTTTAATTGATTTGAAAAATTTATTTTATATTGATTGATTGGTTTTTAATGGAATTGCCCTTTTGAAAGCTCGACTTAATCAGCTTTGATACTTTATCAATTATCGAATTAATTACTTTGATAAATAAACAAATGTTATTTTAATGTCAAAAATCCGAATATTAGGCTGTTATTCAAAATTACTTTATTTGAATGTTATTTGTATTTATTTTTAAATTTATACAAAAAATATTATAGTTTAGTAAATACTTAAAAAAAGTTGTGATTACAAATAATTTATATTTATGTTATTTAATAACTTTAAGACCGTTTTATCTTAAAATTTAAGTGCGATGAAGATAAATTTAATGTAAAAAGTCCTTTTAACAGATGTATTCTTAACATTTTATGCTAAAACGGCCTTTTGAATAATTGTAAATGAATTTTTATATTATTAAATAAACGTTTTCATTAAAAATTAAAAAAAGTTTGGAAATTTTTTTGGTATTTTGGAGTTTTTTAGCTATTTTTTGGTTATTTTGGTAAACATTTTGGGCATTTTTTTACATAAAATTTTCCGATATGGTATCCCTACAAAAATACAACCCTGTGTTATGGGAAATTTTCAGTCAGAGAGGAGAAACTATGCATTTTTCCTTATGGCACTTTAGTATAAGTGCGAGAAGGATGCGCGATCACTCGTACACGGCTCGCTCAAGGGGAAAATGGATAAAATCCGCACACTGCCCATACAAAATTATCCATTTTTTTATCCACTTTTTTACTCAGTCATTATCCAGGTTTTGACGCAGTTTTGGTTGGCAGGGAATGTACTTACTTACATGCTTAACCATTTACTCGATTTTTCCCGACAAAAAAAGCAGGAGAGTTTCTCTCTCGTTTCGTTGACTGCCGACAAAATTGGAGGCATCAAGGGATGCCACATGGGTCTTCACTTGATGCTTTCATGGGAGTGAAATAATGAGTATAGTATATATATAGTATATACCGAAATGTCATACTTTTTGCGCTTTTTGAATATTTTATTTCAAAATGTAGGGAAACCAACCTTGGGAACATTACCAATACATTAATATTACTTACTACTACAATATAATGTTCTCGCTTCGTTTATGGCATTAGAAACGACATATTTTTAGTGTGATATAAAAAGGTAGTATTTATTACATACGTAAGGTAACATGTTTTCAGTATACGATTTTGCAGCTTTTTAATCAATGAGGTATACAGAACTTTCAATTAACAGCATACAGCAACGGACACAAAGCAATTTGTAGCAATTGTGTCATGGTTTGCGGAGTTTAAGTTAAAAAGTATTTTCTTAACTTATTGAAAATAAAAAGGAATAAGGAATGTAATTGACAAAAAATTGCCATTTCTGTTTTCGTGTTTGCTTGAGTCGATGTCATAAAAAACAATATTTCAAATAAAGTATTGACTATAAAAACAAAAAATTATATTTAAACCATTGTAAACTTTACCAAGTAGCGAAACTAACAGCTGATCGCTCAAAATTTGCACACACACACAAACATCACTAATGGCCATATTACGGAAATCTTAGGGAAATTGAAGTTAAATTTTTAAACAGACATAAAATGTTATAATTTTGGAATATATAGCATCTAGGACACCTTAATTGCAGTAATTGAAAGAAAATGTTTGCTTATACTCAAGTATTAAATTTTTTTTTCTAAATTTATCTTTAATATTGATGCAATGATTGATCCAATGCAACTCTAGTCTTCCTACTGTTCTTCACTCCACTCCAATCGAGTGCCTATTTTCACGGCCTGCGAGTGCCTTCCACTCTATTCGCAACATAACCTCGAATTAAGCTGCCAAACTATATAGTAAACAATGATTTAAACTTTTTTTTGCAAATTCATGTTCAACGAAAATAATAATTTTTTTTTAATTGGTCGTATTCAACTCACACTTCATCGACGAATGACATCCGCTGATTACGGATATAATCATACATGTACATTAAACAACACAAAAAATAAAAAAAATGTTTTCTTATATTGAGAGCCTATCGTTAGCATAATTATTATAAGGAAGAATATTGGGATCATCATTTCTATTCTTCGTATAACCATTGGTTTTTGGTTTGTAAAAACCAACATATCTACGTTTTTAGATTTAAGCGATGCCCGTCTGTCTGAGATGATGTATCCAGCCATACTAAACATTCGATCTGATTCTGTGAACAAGCTGGAATACATAGATATCGAAGTGCAGTGGACGCCATATTTTCCATGTCATGTGCGCGTATCTGGAAAAATTAACATATTATTTTCACCCTATTGCCATGAAACTGTTACCTTACCTTCCAATATTACAAGGGACAGCTATTTTGTGAAGTATGTGAGTTTTGCAAATACTGTTTCACGTTCCACTTGGGGAGATTTGGTTTTTATACTCAGCTGAGCAGAGCTCACAGAGTATATTAACTTTGTTTGCATAACGGTAATCCGTAACGGCATGAACTAATCGAGATAGATATAGACTTCTATATATCAAAATGATCTGGGTGAAAAAAGAAATTCATTTAGCCATGTCCGTCCTGGTATGTAGGTTCCTGGACGCTCATCTCAGATCGCTATTAAAAATGAACGAAATCGGACTACAACCACGCCCACTTTTTCGATATCGAAAATTTCGAAAAATCGAAAAAGTGCGATAATTCATTACCAAAGACGGGTAAAGCGATGAAACTTGGTAGGTGCGTTGACCTTATGACGCAAAACAGAAAATTAGTAAATTTTTGGACAATGGGCGTTGCATCGCCCACTTTTAAAAGAAGGTAATTTAAAAGTTTTGCAAGCTGTAATTTCGCAGTCGTTAAAGATACCATGATGAAATTTGGCAGGCACGTTTGCTCCTATTACTATATGTGCGCTAAATAAAAATTTGTAAAATCGGATGACGAACACGCCCACTTTTAAAAAAAATTTTTTAAAGTCAAATTTTAACAAAAAATTTTAAATCTTTACAGTATATAAGTAAATTATGCCAACATTCAACTCCAGTAATGATATGGTGCAACCAAATACAAAAATAAAACAAAATTTCAAAATGGGCGTGGCTCCGCCCTTTTTCATTTAATTCGTCTAGAATACTTTTAAGGCCATAAGTCGAACTAAAATTTACCAATCCTTGTGAAATTTGGTGTGTGCATAGATTCTTTAACGATAACTGTTTTCTGTGAAAATGGGCGAAATCGGTTGAAGCCACGCCCGGTTTTTATACACAGTCGACCGTCTGTCCTTCGCTCGGTCGTTAACACGATAACTTGAGCAAAAATCGACATATCTTAACTAAACTTAGTTCACGTACTTACCTGAACTCACTTTATATGGCCGAAATCCGAATATGACCACGCCCACTTTTGCGATATCGAAAATTACGAAAAATGAAAAAAATGCCATACTTCTGTACCAAATATGAAAAAAGAGATGAAACATGGTAATTGGATTGGTTTATTGTCGCAAAATGTAACTTTAGAAAAAACTTTGTAAAATGGGTGTGACACCTACCATATCAAGCAGAAGAAAATGAAAAAGTTCTGCAGGGCGAAATCAAAAGCCCTTGGAATCTTGGCAGGAATACTGTTCGTGGTATGACATATATAAATAAATTCGCGGTACCCGACAGATGATGTTCTGGGTCACCCTAGTCCACATTTTGGTCAATATCTCGAAAACGCCTTCACATATAAAACTACCACCACTCCCTTTTAAAATACTCTATTAACACCTTTAATTTGATACCCATATCGTACAAACATATTATAAAGTCACCCCTGGTCCACCTTTATGGCTTTATCTAGAAAAGTCGTCCACCTATAGAACTAAGGTCCACTGCCTTTTAAATAATCATTAGCACCTTTCATTTGATACCGATATTGTGCAAACGCATTTGCGATATCTCGAAAAGGCGTCCACCTATAGAACTAAGGCCCACTCCCTTTTAAAATACTCATTAACACCTTTCATTTTATACCCATTCGTCCAAACACATTCTAGAGCCACCCCTGGTCCACCCTTATTGCGATATCTCGCAAAGGCGTCCACCTATAGAACTAAGGCCCACTACGTTTTAAATAATCATTAACACCTTTCATTTGATACCCATATCGTACAACACACATTCTAGAGTCGCCCCTGGTCCACCTTTATGGAGATATCCTGAAATTGCATCCACCTATAGAACTATGGCGCACTCCCTTTTAAAATACTCTTTAATACCTTCCATTTGAAACCAATGTCATACAAACACATCCCAGGGTTACCCTAGGTTCATTTTGCTAAATTGTTATTTTCCCATATTTTGTCTCCAAAGCTCTCAGCTGAGTATGTAATGTTCGGTTACACCCGAAATTAGCCTTCCTTACTTGTTTGTTTAATACTTTTCTGCAAATAGGGAAAATGCAGCTGCTGGGAGTCTTCTTTCTGTGTTGTTGGCTCTTTCAAGTCGGAAGCAGTTTTCTGAAACTTCACAGTTGTAGAAATTTCATTTTTCAATGCACTGGCAGCCATATCTGCATTGTTTTCACACCTAAAGGCATCTCTTTTGAATCTTGGGTCAACTAAATTGATATTTTTGTAGCTTTTCGAGGCTCATATGGAGATATCCGCGTATTAATTTGTTGTATAAGATATTTGGAGGCGTCAAACACTCCACAGTATGGAGTTTGCCCTGTATGTCATTTAAACGATGATGCAGATCCATAATAATTGGAACTAGTATCGCCTGCGGTCGAAATTCGACCAGCGTGTATGTTTTCAACTCAGTATATGCATCAAGTGTTGGAAATATAGAAAACTGGTCTAACTTACTTAACTTGTTCTTTAAAATTTTGAATTTCATCTAACACTTTGTACTTTTTGATGGTATTTTCTTAAATTTTCTACAAACTTTTCACATGTAATTATAACGTTTTGGTATGGAGCTCCTTAAACAAAAATATAACAATTTTGTAAAATCAAATGAAATTGACATAGAATTATTGTAAAATTACTTGAAATTGAATTGAAAAATAGGTTTTTCCACACCACCCGGAAGGTCTCCGTTGGCGCGCTACCGTAGTTAATTTTGGGAGCTCGGTTCCCCAGTAGGCCTATATCACCCATATACATATATCGCCCATTTACTTTAATAGTGTCATAATTCAAAAAAAATGAACTTTTAGTTAAAAACGAAGAAATTTGCTAAAGGAATTTAACCTATTTCACGCCACCCGTTTAATTTTGTATAAATACATATCTAATATGTAAGTGTGACACAAAACAAAATTTCGAGTAGAATAGAGCATGATACAAAAAATGGAGGTAGTTCCATTTAGTGTGACGTTAGCCACTTGACTTTTGCGGGGACAATGACAATTTCACCAAAAACAAGCTACCAGATTGAAAAATGTTACGAATTTTTCTAATTTTGATGGATTTAATATTAACGAATACGACTGAATTACTTTCATAGTTATTTTAAATAAAAAAGAAAAAACAATGAGCGCCAAGCCTTGGAAATATTTTAATACCAAATATCAGCCTAGAAAAGAAGGTTTTTAATGAGTTTTCGAGCTCCCGAAATTTGTTTTGGTGGAAGAAACATGGATCGAAGTATGCAAAGCAAGGGAATATAGCCCGTACGTTCCCAAGGCCGTCGGTTCTATGTACCGGAGCGACTCGGGATTTTCCCGACCAAGGACTGCCATTTCATTGTAACCCCATTTAATTTGTTGCGTCCCTCCCACAAATTGTTCTCCTCCCAGCAGCTCCTTGCAGCGGAACTGCTCCATATTCTCTTGCTCCAGGAAGGTATCGAACCCAATCCGGGTCCGTCTCCTGACCCCGGTCCTGAGAAATGGTTTTGCTGCATCTGCCGGAAAAGAATATTTTTAGGACGGGCATACTCTTGTCAGTGTGTCTCGTGTAAGGGATGGTTGCATCGGACAGGTTGTTCTGGGCTAGACCCCAAAACCAGACGTCCACGTAACTTCTATAAATCTTTTGTGGCTCATTGCTGTTCACGTCCTAGGACGTCCCGTAGTCTGCGCTTTAGCGCCCCCCGCTACCTTCCAACAGCCCCGCTGCTCAGCAAGCCACAACAAGTACCCGCTGTTGCTCGCGCCCCACGGCGCCACCAACTCACACGGCTGCTCCCACTCATACCTAAAATCTCCGTAGTAGAGCCGGGAGCAATGCCGAGCATTAGCCCCTGCCCCCGTCTTCTTCCCCCCTCTTTTCCGACAGCAATTGTGTAGGTCAGGGAAACAGACTCTTAGTCCCTACCTCCCTTTGCACCGTTTGCCAGTACAGAATATATACGTTTGCGGCATCCGCCCAATGCAGCTCCTGCCATGGACGGTGCCACTTTCCTAGATGTTCTGGTCTCCGCGACGGCAACCCCCCGACGGGTTTCATTGCGCCATGTTGCCAGGCCGCATACCCAAATACACCGGGTACCCCAATGCCTACCCAAGGACGTCTAGTCCCAGGGCCTCAACGGTAATCGCGTTCTGGCCTTCCACAACCCAGGCGTAGTCACCCGTCACTTACTCCCAGAGTGACGAAGTCTCCCCCTATGCACTTCAGAATTCTGCAGTTAAACTGTAATGGATTAACTGGGAAGATCACGGAGATAGTCGACTTCATGAAGCGGCACAACATCCGCATTGCTGCGATTCAAGAGACTAAACTCACAGCAAGATCTGCATTGCAGACCTGTTCTGGGTATAATGTCCACAGAAAAGATCGCGAGAGCGGAAATGGAGGCGGCCTCGCGTTTATCATACACCACACTGTGCAATATCATATATTTGATCCCAACATCGACCGCAGGGACAGTGTCTTAGAACGTCAAGGATTTGCTGTCCGGTCGGGCGATGCAAATCTAGAAATCATCAACATCTACATCCCTCCTGTCACCTGTTGCCCTAGTGCATACCGCCTTGATATCAGCGGCGTACTCAATGGAAACAATCGCATTATCTTAGGCGATTTCAATGCCCATCACGATCTATGGCATTCAAACTTGCGGGTGGACAGTAGGGGTGAGATGTTAGCGGATCAAATAGAAGAAACGACGTTCTGCACTAAAAACGGAGACGCCCCCACACGTATGGTAGGAAGCTGTCACAGCTGTCACGGATATTTCAATCGTGAGCGCAGAACTCGTAAACTGCGTCAACTGGCAGCCGATGGTAACATTGGCATCCGACCACCTGCCTATACTTATTTCGCTCGAGCGTCCCGCCGACTTCGTCGTCGCAGAAAAACGCACTTTCATTAACTTTAAAAAAGGAAAGTGGGACGAATACAAATCCTTTACAGACAACTGCTTTGCTGCCCTCCCTATCCCAACTGATGCCCGCCAAGGGGTCATTGAATCCGCCTCGGCTCGTTTCATTCCCGCCGTTAGAATTCTCGAAATTCGGCGCCACTTCCCGGCAGAGGCCGCAAGTTTAGCGAGAGAACGTGACCTTATAAGACAGCTCGATCCATCAGCACCCATATAAATTGCGGTTTAAATCAAAACCCCCACCATAGAACAGTACTCGTAGCGCTAGACCTATCAAAAGCTTTTGATACGGTCAACCATGGCTCGTTACTGCACGACCTGGAAGGTTCTACCCTTTCCCCATGTCTTAAAAGGTGGACCGCAAATTATCTGGGTGGTCGTTGTTGTTGTTGTTGTTGGTGGTCGGCAGGCATCGGTGCAATTCAGAAAAGAAATATCAAAGCCAAGAAGAATTAAACAAGGGGTGCCTCAGGGTGGTGTCCTATCCCCACTTTTGTTTAATTTTTACATATCAAAACTACCTTCGCCACCAGAAGGAGTTACTATCGTTTCTTACGCCGATGACTGCACAATAATGGCCACAGGCACGGGCCCAAAGATCGATGAGCTTTGCAACAGAATAAACGGCTACCTCCCTGATCTCTCCAGTTTTTTCGCCCGCGAAACCTGGCATTATCACCGACTAAATCATCCGCGACCCTATTTACAACTTGGACGTCCCAAATGTCGACAATTTTGAACATCCACGTCGATGGCACTACGCTACCGACTGTCCTACACCCCAAAATCTTGGGTGTGACGTTTGACAGGGTCTACATTTTGGTGAGCACGCAGCCGCAATTGTTCCGAAAATCCAGAGCCGTAATAAAATCCTCAAATCCCTTGCTGGCAGTACTTGGGGAAAAGACAAAGAAACGCTTATTACCACATACAAAGCAATTGGCCAGCCGTTTGCGTGCTACGCGTCCCCTAAATGGTCGCCAAGCCTAAAAACTACCCACTGGAAGAAGCGACAGGCCTGCCAAAATACTGCGCTCAGAACCGCCACGGGCTGTCTTCTTATGTACCCAGAACACCATCTACATAATGAGTCGAGAATACTCCCCATCAGGGAGAGAAATGAGATGCTAACCAAACAGTTCCTGTTGAATACCCAGAAACCTGGGCATCCCAACAGACATCTGATTGATGAGCCAGCACCGCCTAGGGACTTAAGGAGTCATCTTCGTAAGCATTTTGAGGAAATACGGCACCTGAGAACTCAGCCGTATGAAGCAAACACAAGCAGGTCCTTGGTGAACTCCACAAACAGGCGTCGGACCTTTATGCCGGGAATTGCCCGGTGAATCCAGTACTCGGGGAACAGTACCCAAAACTTGCGGAAGAGGAACGCATACTCCCCAGGGAAACGCGGGTCACTCTGGCTCAACTTCGTTCTGGATACTGTAACAGGTTAAACTCTTACATATCCAGAATCAACCTCGACATACAAAATGTATGCCCCGCTTGCAATGTGTCCCCACATAACACCAACCATCTCTTTAATTGTAATGTGGAACCAACGCTTCTAACACCCCTTTCATTATGGTCCACCCCTGTCGAAACAGCAAGTTTCCTTGGACTCGCGTTAGAGGATATTGATGACAATTTGTGATCGGTCGCAGCTATTAGGTGGGGCGAAACATTGCTACAACAACAACAACAGCCCGTACGTTTGCACAGAACAAACATACACGTTGATCAATTGCTTGCTCAAAGGTCCTTATAAACCGACACCGCAATTTCTTGATAAATTGGCCACAGGTCCACATTTTTTATTTTTTTTATTTATTGTATAATTCAAGCGTTGCGCTTTAGGAGGGAATCGTTAGTTCTTTTTTTAGGGAGAACATTACCCTGTAGCTCTGCAGGTTAGCTACTAATTATGAGAGTGTTTTTGCCCGTTGTACCAGAGGTCACCTTGGGGCAAACCCCGCCTATACACATTCTGTGCCCTTTTAGCATTGAAATAGATGTGCAGACTTTGGAGGTACAACTTTTCTCAACATGCCTTGAGAAATATTCACTGTAGGGGCATGATGCTTAGCTGTAGAGGCCATGCTAGAACAATAGGATTTTTCATGTATTTTTTTCTGTCTAGGGGTCAAGCTGCCATAAAGATATGAGTCATTAACCAATGCATGAGTCATTATCCACTATTTTTCAATAAAATTGCATGTTTTACTGTATTCTCAATTGATATGTATGCACATAAATCGTGCTAAAGCATATTATTATTGTCTCAGATGACCATTGCGTTTTCATCCCAAAGGAATTTTCCATCCCGAAAAACCACAATTTCGCCTTAAACAGTAACGGTATGGCAACGCTTCTGGCAAAACAACAAACATTATGAAACTTCAAAAATCCCCAAATACGTCAAAAAATTTTGAGTGGAACTACCTTCTTTTTTGTATCATGGTGACAACTGAGCTATCGCGCTGGAAAGCTAATCGGCGTATTTTGATTGATAATATATATGATATATGTACATATGTATTTCTGGCAGATGTATTTGTCTTAAAAGTACAGCAAACACTCAAACAGTAGTGACAGATACAATTCAGCGAGCTTAAACACGAAAAAAATTATTTCATAGAGGCACAACAATTTATTACTGGGTTCATCTTTGACTTTTACTTACGTTTGCGTTGGAAAACTTTTTTTTGTGATTTAACAATTTTTTTGTATAATTATGTATTTTAAAGGCGGGTGAAATGAAAAGAGAATAAATTACGGTAAATTTCTTTATTACAAGTCCATGTGCGAACTTTGTTTCTATGACTAAAAAATAAGACTTTAAGAAGGAACATTACGCGGATCAAGAAAGTTTCATACGATAAAAAGCTGACATTTAAAATTCCGTAATATGTATGTATGCGATTGTGACTGTCAATAAGCAATAAAATAAAGAAATTCAAATAGTTCCAAGACTTTCTCGTTGGTTAGGGCGCTTCATACTGCAAATTTTTCAAACTTATGGGTCAGCAGATACAATCCGTCACCATCATGATGTGCACATACCGAGTAACGTGAATCATTTTATTTAGCAATAAAAAAACAGGTAAGGACGGGACTGTGTTCGGCTGTGCCGAAGACTTCATACCTTTCATGAATGGGGCTGAACAATAATCTTATCCCATACGTAATCTCCAAATAATCGGCTGTATAAGATAAGAAATATATAGTGAACAGATGTACATACCTAAACGATTTTTAAGATAAATATAAAATAAAACAAGTAAAGGTGTCTAAGTTCAGGTGTAACCGAACATTATATACTCAGCGTGAATTTTAATTGTACATTTCATTTCAGATAAATTACTTTTCTACATAACACGTGGCACCTCCCGTTTAAAAAAAAATTTCTCCCCATTTCCTCTAACACTAAAACTTGATAAGTGAAATATCATTGATTCAAAACTATTTTTTGCTAAGTTATAGCTTATTATTCTAGCCTACGACCCATTTTAAACTTGTTTTATATCTAAGTTGCCGTGATCTTTAACCGATCCCGTCCATTTTTACTAGAAATATTTTCTGCTATAAGGAAAATATCTGTACACAATTTCACTCTGATATGTTAATTTTTCTTCGAGTTATGGCTCCCGAAATATGGAAAATTGCTTGGTCATAAAAGGGGCGGTGCTACACCCATTTTCAAAAATTTAGTGTTTTCCAATTTAATGTTATAATTAAATTTAGAAAGTAAAATTCAATTGATACAATACAAAGCTCTTTTTCGCTAAGATATAGTTTATTATTTTCGTCTACAACCCTTTTTAAAATATTTTATATAAAAGTGGGCGTGGTCTTTAACTGATCTCGTCCCTTTTTTCTAGAAATATTTCCTGCTATAGGGAAAATTTGTGTACCCAATTTCATTACGATCCGTTAATTTGTCTTCGAGTTATGGTTCCCGAAATATGGTAAATTGCTTAGTCATAAAAGGGGCGGTGCCACGCCCATTTTTTTAAATTTGAAGTTTTTCCTATTTATTGTTATAAATCCACTTGGGAAATGAAATACCATTGATATAAAGGTATTTTTGCAAAGGTATAGCTTATTTTATTCGTCCACGACCCTTTTAAAAATTTTTATATAAAAGTGGGCGTGGCCTTTAACCGATTTAGTTAATTTTTCGTCAAAGCATTCTCTACCGAATTTTGTTACGATAGGTTTTTAATAACATTTGTAAATTGATTTTATCACAAGGGGCGGTGCAACGCCCATTTTAAAAAAAATTTTCAAATTTTTTTTCAAGTCTTTGATGAAATTTGAAGCTTCTAGCCATAAAAAGGGGCAAAAATTACAGTTTATATGGGGTATATAATATATATACCACCGATCTCTATGATTTTTTCAGATAAAAAAAAATAAATAAATATAATAATAATAAAAAAAAATAATAATAAAAAAAAATAATGCAAACGAAAAACTACTAAGAAACTGAAGAAATGCTTTGTTTATGTTTAACAGCTGTTTCTTTTTTGAGTCATAAGCCACCTTTTCAAATGCCGGGTCACATATGGTGAAGTTTGAAGCTTCAATCTGATAAATTAAGGAAGATATGACAAAAATCCTCTTTTTCTGAAAAATCAGTTGTATGGAGGATATATGCTATAGTCGTCCGATCCGGCCGGTTATGACAAATGTCTGATCGGACACCTAAATATACCCGCTCACCAAATTTTATCAAGATATCTCAAAAATTCAGGGACTAGTTTGCATACAAACAGACAGACGGACAGACGGACATGGCTAAATCAACTCAGCTCTTCCTCCTGATTATTTCGGTATACAATTTTGAGATTCCTGCCAAAGTTAATATACCATTTCACTTTCATGAAAGGAATAATAATAATTTATCAATTAATAGCATGCAAAAAAAAATAAATAAATGTAAGGCGCGATTACCTCCGAAGAGATCTAAGGCCGAGCTTCTCTTCCAAGTTGCGTCGTGCTCCTCTTGATTTTTCCCTACAAATTGGCCGGACGGGACCTAAATGTTGTATGCCGACTCCGAATGGCATCTGCAAGGCAGGTGAATTTTCACAGAGAGCTTTTCATGGCAGAAACACACCCGGAGCGCTCGCCAAACACTGCCGAGGGGCGACCCCGCTTACAAAATTTGCTTCTAATTGAAAAACCTTATTTCTAAAATTTTGATGTTGCTTTGCCCGGGTGTGAACCCAGGGCATACGGTGTGGTAGGCGGAGCACGCTACCATCACACCACGGTGGCCGCGAATTAATAGCATAGCTCAATCTTATACGCCAATTTTTCACAGACGCGTACCATAAATGGCAAATGCCACATATGTGACGAGCCTGAAGTACGTCAAAATTAGCAAATTGGCAAAGTATGACGGGTGCGACAACTGATTCGTTGCATATCTGGCGTTTTACTTTTTAAATAAACACAAGCAACTCAGCTGTCAAGTTATTCCTTGTCCGCCAAGTAAGTGATGTATTGTATCTGTGTAAGCCATTAATGCCACTTCCTAGCAAACTTATATGATGAATTGCAAAATACATTTTGAAAATTATGTGCCCGTAAGGCTCGGTTTTTCAGTGCGCGTTTATACTCCAGTCAAATTGACTAGAGTTTAACCCTGCCATTTCGGCTGCTTAAGCTGAGATAAATCGCAAAATTTTTTATTATCGGACAAAGTGGCAAGGTTAAACTATAATCAAGTTTAGTAAAGAAATAAATTTTTGTGCATTTATTTTAAAAACCCGCATCTATTAGTTAGATGCATGTAAATAAAAATGGAAAATATAACTTTAGAGGGCTATTCTGATTTTCAAAAAAAAATCAAATCGATCGGGCCGCTCCGTTACTTTGTCCACTGGCTTTTTATCGGCGCGAGGTTCTTACTCTATGTATAACGTGCATTTCTTAATAAGGATAAGGCCAAAAGAGCTCGTTTGTGGGCCTTTGGAATATTCAGGTCGACGGTACTACGCTACGGCAATTGCACCTAATGTACAGAACCGCAAATACAGAGTCTCTCGCTAAGAGCACCTGATGTATATTGGAACAATTCTCCGTTATCCATTGTCAAATTTGGTTTGGAGACAAACCAGTCTCGGCGCACATAGGTAGATTTTCAAGTTTTAGGCGGCCAAAAATATTTGATTGCCTATATCTTCTTAAAACTGTTTAATAAATGAAATTTATACAAATTTGTGTAATTAATCGGTTATATTAAGAAATAGATAATACACTGTGCAACACTAAAAAAAAACCTGCGCAGTGAGGCTAGTTTTCTTGTTGTACAGCAAGAAGTGTAATAACTTAGTTCTGTCTTTATCTAGGTTGAATTTTTAATCGGTTTTATGAAAAATTATAATAATTTGTGTAACTAATCGGTTATATTAGAATAGATATTACACTGTGTAACACTAAAAAATACCTGGGCAGTGCAGTTGGCAAGCTAATTGTGCCAAGTACCATGTTCGAAACTAATTTTCACTTGGACGGACTTGGAAACATAACAAAACTGGTTTTGAACACCAAAAATCAAAAAAAAATTAAACATTTTTTTAACATCCTAAATAAAATAGGTTCTTTATCAATTTATAACTTTTAAAAATCACAAACACCATTAATAATGTTAGTATTTACCTGAAATATTAGAATCCATCACAATTACTCAATTCAATTATCTTAAAACTTAAAATAATCACGTTAAAACATGCGATTTCACATAGGTTAAAAAAAAACTATAACACGCGTTTCAGAAATAGCTAAATTCCAATTACTTGATAGCTAATATCAGGTATGCGATGGCTGGGAAGGGGTAGAATTATTGTTCCCCTGTCTATTCTTAAGCTGTGGGAGTGCTTTTTTTTTGTAATTGTGGCAACTTTCAGAAACTCAATTATGGCCGCCTAAATGTCTAAAATCTACCTATGTCATCAGTCATTTTTCGTTCTAATAACTACCTTTACAGCAATTGGATAGCCGATTGTGTGCTATGGATAAACAAGCAGGAGGAGGTTGCAGGTATGTCAAAACACCGCGCTCAGAACTGCCACAGGATGTCTTCTTGAGGTACGAGAACCACATCATTTAAACAATGTGGCGGGCATAATCCCAATAAAGGAGCGAAATGAAGTGCTGAGCAAACAGTTCCTGTTATATTCCCAAAAAAAAATGGCTGACGAAGGCCCGGCTCAAAGGAATATAAGGGTACATTTCCATAAGCACCACGAACGGATTCGGCACACAAAAATTCAGTCGTTTGAAATAAAATAGCTGGGCCCTCAGTCTCATCCATACTCGGTCGTTCGAAGCTGATAAATTCCCTGCGAAGGCCGTTCTCAATACATGAAACACACAATAGAGGAAAACTGACTTCCCAGGGAGATACGTGACACACTTTTATGAAATTTGAAGCTTCTAGCCGTAGAAAAAGGTGAAAATTACAGTTTATATGGGGTATATAATATATATACCACCGATCTCTATGATTTTTTTAGACAGCAATATATGCTATATACGTAAGCATTCGTTGAAATTTGAAGCCTAGCTCTTAAAATGGGGCAGTTACGAAGTCTTTTATCTGAGCAATCGGTTGTGGGGGATATATACTAGACTGAGTTGGTCCCCATACAAAAAAAAAGTTGTAATGTCCGCCTCTAAATTTAGAGATTATGTTGAGAGGGTTTCGGAAAAATTCTTTTGAATTTTGTATAGAAGTCAGAGTCTGACTTTTCACCTCGTATAACAGCTGTTATCTAAATTTCTCAAAAAAAAAGAATTCAGCCCTTCAAATAAGGGAAAAGAGCGGACCACGCCCACATTTTTACTTTTTAAATTTACCGAACGCGTTAACAAAAAAAATAAAATAAAATTTCGAAATGTAGAATTTCGAACTTCGTAAGCCTATATCTATTTTTTGGAGGCTAAGTTCGGAAAACGGAGATAGCACTTTGTTTACTTAAGCCTCGATCTCTACGAATTTTAGAGACGCGTGAAAAATGGGATATTGATATAGTAAAACGGTGGTAAAACGTGTAAGAAGGCGCCGCAAAATG
>JARSSU010009903.1:0-10295 GCA_029619165.1 Eurosta solidaginis | reverse complement strand
TATACTCAGTTGAGCAGATGCTCACAGATATATTAACTTTGATTGCATAACGGTTGGTGTACAGGTATAAAGGATCGAGAGAGATATAGACTTCCATATATCAAAATCATCAGTATCGAAAAAATTCGATTGAGCCCATGTCCGTCCGTCCGTCCGTCCGTCCGTCTGCCGTTAACACGATAACTTGAGTAAATTTTGAGGTATCTTGATGAAATTTGGTATGTAGGTTCCTGGCACTCATCTCAGATCGCTATTTAAATGAACGATATCGGACAATAACCACGCCCACTTTTTCGATATCGAAAATTTCGAAAAATCGAAAAAAGTGCGATAATTCATTACCAATACGCATAAAGCGATGAAACTTGGTAGGTGAGTTGAGCTTATGACGCAGAATAGAAAACTAGTAAAATTATTGGACAATGGGCGTGGCACCGCCCACTTTTAAATGAAGGTAATTTAAAGTTTTGCAAGCTGTAATTTGGCAGTCGTTGAAGATATCATGATGAAATTTGGCAGGAACGTTACTCTTATTACTTTATGTCCTGCTTAATAAAAATTAGCAAATCGGAGAACGACCACGCCCACTTTTTAAAAATTTTTTTTAAATTCAAATTTTAAAAAAAAGTTAATATCTTTACAGCATATAAGTAAATTATGCCAACATTCAACTCCAGTAATGATATGGTGCAACAAAATACAAAAATAAAAGAAAATTTCAAAATGGGCGTGGCTCCGCCCTTTTTCATTTAATTTGTCTAGGATGCTTTTAATGCCATAAGTCGAACAAAAATTAACCAATCCTTGTGAAATTTGGTAGAGGCTTAGTCTAGGACGATAACTGTTTTCTGTGAAAAAGGGCGAAATCGGTTGAAGCCACGCCAGTTTTTATACACAGTCGATCGTCTGTCCTTCCGCTCGGCCGTTAACACGATAACTTGAGCAAAAATCGATATATCTTACTAAACTCAGTTCACGTACTTATCTGAACTCACTTTGTATTGGTGTAAAAAATGGCCGAAATCCGGACTATGACCACGCCCACTTTTTCGATATCGAAAATTACGAAAATGAAAAAATGCCATAATTATATACCAAATACGAAAAAAGGATGAAACATGGTAATTGTATTGGTCTATTGACGCAAAATATAACTTTAGAAAAAAACTTGGTAAAATGGGTGTGACACCTACCATATTAAGTAGAAGAAATGAAAAAGTTTTGCAGGGCGAAATCAAAAGCCCTTGGATCTTGGAAGGAATACTGTTCGTGGTATTACATATATAAATAAATTAGCGGTACCCGACAGATGATGTTCTGGATCACCCTGGTCCACATTTGGTCGATATCTCGAAAACGCATTCACATATACAACTAAGGGCCACTCCCTTTTAAAAACCCTCATAATACCTTTAATTTGATACCCATATCGTACAAACAAATTCTAGAGTCACCCCTGGTCCACGTTTATGGCGATATCTCGAAAAGGCGTCCACATATAGAACTAAGGCGCACTCCTTTTAAAATACTCATTAACACCTTTCATTTGATACCCATATCGTACAAACAAATTCTAGAGTCACCCCTGGTCCACCTTATGGCGATATCTCGAAAAGGCGTCCACCTATAGAACTAGGCCCACGCCTTTTAAAATACTCATTAAACACCTTCATTTGATACCCATATCGTACAAACAAATTCTAGAGTCACCCCTGGTCCACTTTATGGCGATATCTCGAAAAAGGCGTCCACCTATAGAACTAAGGCACTACGCCCTTTTAAAATACTCATTAACACCTTTCATTTGATACCCATATCGTACAAACAAATTCTAGAGTCACCCCTGGTCCACCTTTATGGCGATATCTCGAAAAGGCGTCCACCTATAGAACTAAGGCCCACGCCCTTTTAAAATACTCATTAACACCTTCATTTGATACCATATCGTACAAACAAATTCTAGAGTCACCCCTGGTCCACCTTTATGGCGATATCTCGAAAAGGCGTCCACATATAGAACTAAGGCCCACTCTTTTAAAATACTCATTAACACCTTTCATTTGATACCCATATCGTACAAACAAATTCTAGAGTCACCCCTGGTCCACCTTTATGGCGATATCTCGAAAAGGCGTCCACTATAGAACTAAGGCCCACGCCCTTTTAAAATACTCAATTAACACCTTTCATTTGATACCCATATCGTACAAACAAATTCTAGAGTCACCCCTGGTCCACCTTTATGGCGATATCTCGAAAAGGCGTCCACCTATAGAACTAAGGCCCACGCCCCTTTTAAAATACTCATTAACTTCATTTAACCATATCGTACAACAATTCTAGATCACCCTTCATACCTTTAGGCGATATCTAAAACAAAAGGCGTCCATCTATAGAATTAGTCCACACCCTTTTAAAATACTCATTAACCCTTTCATTTGATACCCATATCGTACAAACAAATCTGAGTCACCCTGGTCCACCTTTATGGCGATATCGAAAAGGCTCATATAGAACTAAGCCACTCCCTTTTAAAATACTCATTAACACCTTTCATTTGATACCCATATCGTACAAACAAATTCTAGAGTCACCCCTGGTCCACTTATGGCGATATCTCGAAAAGGCGTCCACCTATAGACTAAGGCCCACGCCCTTTTTAAATACTCATTAACACCTTTCATTTGCATACCCATATCGTACAAACAAATTCTAGAGTCACCCCTGGTCCACCTTTATGGCGATATCTCGAAAAGGCGTCCACTATAGAACTAAGGTCCACGCCCTTTTAAAATACTCATTAACACCTTTCATTTGATACCCATATCGTACAAACAAATTCTAGAGTCACCCTGGTCCACCTTTATGGCGATATCTCGAAAAGGCGTCACCTATAGAACTAAGGCCCACGCCCTTTTAAAATACTCATAACACCTTTCATTTGATACCCATATCGTACAAACAAATTCTAGAGTCACCCCTGGTCCACCTTTATGGCGATATCTCGAAAAGGCGTCCACCTATAGAACTAGGACCACGCCCTTTTAAAATACTCATTAACACCTTTCATTTGATACCCATATCGTACAAACAAATTCTAGAGTCACCCCTGGTCCACCTTATGGCGATATCTCGAAAAGGCGTCCACACTATAGAACTAAGGCCACGCCCTTTTAAAATACTCATTAACACCTTTCATTTGATACCCATATCGTACAAACAAATTCTAGAGTCACCCTGGTCCACTTTATGGCGATATTCCGAAAAGGCGTCCACCTATAGAACTAAGGACTACGCCCTTTTAAATACTCATTAACACCTTTCATTTGATACCCACATCGTACAAACAAATTCTAGAGTGACCCCTGGTCCACCTTTATGGCGATATCTCGAAAAGGCGTCCACCTATAGAACTAAGGCCCACGCCCGTTTTAAAAACTCATTAACACCTTTCATTTGATACCCATATCGTACAAACACATTCTAGAGTCAACCCTGGTCCACCTTTATGGCGATATTCGAAAAGGCGTCCACCTATAGAACTAAGGCCCACGCCCTTTTAAAATACTCATTAACACCTTTCATTTGATACCCACATCGTACAAACAAATTCTAGAGTCACCCCTGGTCCACCTTTATGGGCGATATCTCGAAAAGGCGTCCACTATAGAACTAAGGCCCACGCCCTCTTAAAATACTCATTAACACCTTTCATTTGATACTCATATCGTACAAACAAATTCTAGAGTCACCCCTGGTCCACTTTATGGCGATATCTCGAAAAGGCGTCCACTATAGAACTAAGGCCACGCCCTTTTAAAATACTCATTAACACCTTTCATTTGATACCATATCGTACAAAAAATTCTAGAGTCACCCCTGGTCCACCTTTATGGCGATATCTCGAAAAGGCGTCCACCTATAGAACTAAGGACTACGCCCTTTTAAAATACTCATTAACACCTTTCATTGATACCCATATCGTACAAACAAATTCTAGAGTCACCCCTGGTCCACCTTTATGGCGATATTTCGAAAAGGCGTCCACCTATAGAACTAAGGCCCACGCCCTTTTAAAATACTCATTAACACCTTTCATTTGATACCCATATCGTACAAACAAATTCTAGAGTCACCTGGTCCACCTTTATGGCGATATCTCGAAAAGGCGTCCACCTATAGAACTAAGGCCCACGCCCTTTTAAAATACACATTAACACCTTTCATTTGATACCCATATCGTACAAACGCAATTCTAGAGTCACCCCTGGTCCACCTTTATGGCGATATCTCGAAAAGGCGTCCACCTATAGAACTAAGGCCCACGCCCTTTTAAAATACTCATTAACACCTTTCATTTGATACCCATATCGTACAAACAAATTCTAGAGTCAACCCCTGGTCCACGTTTATGGCGATATCTCGAAAAGGCGTCCACATATAGAACTAAGGCGCACTCCCTTTTAAAATACTCATTAACACCTTTCATTTGATACCCATATCGTACAAAGAAATTCTAGAGTCACCCCTGGTCCACTTTTATGGCGATATCTCGAAAAGGCGTCCACTATAGAACTAAGGCACACGCCCTTTTAAAATACTCATTAACACCTTTCATTTGATACCATATCGTACAAACAAATTCTAGAGTCACCCCTGGTCCACGTTTATGGCGATATCTCGAAAAGGCGTCCACATATAGAACTAAGGCCCACTCCTTTTAAAATACTCATTAACACCTTTCATTTGATACCCATATCGTACAAACAAATTCTAGAGTCACCCTGGTCCACCTTTATGGCGATATCTCGAAACGGCGTCCACATATAGAACTAAGGCCCACGCCCTTTTAAAATACTCATTAACACCTTTCATTTGATACCCATATCGTACAAACAAATTCTAGAGTCACCCCTGGTCCACGTTTATGGCGATATCTCGAAAAGGCGTCCACCATATAGAACTAAGGCCCACGCCCTTTTAAAATACTCATTAACACCTTTCATTTGATACCATATCGTACAAACAAATTCTAGTCACCCCTGGTCCAGCTTTATGGCAATATCTCGAAAAGGCGTCCACCTATAGAACTAAGGCCCACACCCTTTTAAAATACTAATTAACACCTTTCATTTGATACCCATATCGTACAAACAAATTCTATAGTCAGGCCTGGTCCACCTTTATGGCGATATCCCTAAATGGCGTCCATCTATAGAACTATGGTCCACTTCCTCTTAAAATACTCTTTAATACCTTCCATTTGATACACATGTCATACAAACACATTCCAGGGTTACCCTAGGTTCTTTTTACAACATCGTGATTTTCCCTTACTTTGTCTCCACAGCTCTCAACTGAGTATGTAATGTTCGGTTACACCCGAACTTAGCCTTCCTTACTTGTGTTTATAAAAGAAAGGTACATGGTAACAAACATACATACATCAGCATTACATATACATATGCTCCAATTTACATAGCATCAGCATTCCTTGGTAGCCCTGTGGTTTTTATTTATTTTTTGTAAACAAATTCTTTGGCGCTTTACCAAAGCGAAAGGTGAACGGTGAATTTTAACCGCTTTGGCGCATGCGCTTACCAAACCTCTCTCTCTTTATTGAAGTGCTTGATTTGCTTTTGCTAGTTGGTTGTTGCGCTTTCTACTTCTGTTTTATGTATGTACCCATGCATGTACATATGTAAGTATGTACAATAGATTAGTTAGCGCCAATAGCTGCTTGGTACTCTCCGCGACCGTTCGTATTGTATTTGATTTATTTACTTAAAGGTTAAGTTTTCTCTGGCACAGCGGAGGAGTAGTAAATAAAATAAATATCTGTAATTGTTTAGCAATATTTATTGTGAATGGTAGAGCAGTTGTTGGAAATTTAAAACTGTAGCAAAATTTAGAAGTTTGATTTATGAAGAAGTTGTTTGTAATTTGTTACGGTTTTGCTATATTGCGGTGTATTAATTGTAGTAAAAACATAGATATTGAATTGAATAAAATAATTGCCTCAATCATGTATATCCATTTCAGGTGTTGAAAGTTTAGATGGATGAGACAAATATTCTTTTCGTATCAAAAAAGACTCACTTATGTGTCAAGTCAATATTCGCCTTTGCTATGTGAATGATTTACAGTTAAATGCCTAAAATTTTTGTTGTTATATCGGCCTACTGACTTGTTAGATCGCGGCTTTGAATCGAGCTCAAGGCCTAACAATAATTATTTTATCTTATTATTATGATACATCTTTTCTTAAATGAAAAAATTTTTTAAATTAGAATAGAAGAAAGGAAAAATTTAGACAACTGCCAAAGCTCGTTGCATGAATCCATTTAGGAACTGCTAAATTCCTTCATCGGCGAAGTTACTTATCTTACAAGTCAGTAGGCCGATATAACAACAAACATTGTTAGTACATCCCGGAGCACGGAGAAAAGTGGCAATGAATATGACACTATGGCATCATTGCCATAAAAGAAGTCCAATATTCACATCGTTGCTGCAACAGATGTCGGATCGCTGTAAAAATCAATTGGCAAGAAACAGGACAGAAGTAGAAATAATGAGACAAACAAACAACTGTGATAGCTGAATGGTTATAGCAGCGGCGCCTAAATGTTGCTGATGAAGGAATTTAGCAGCTCCCGAAATGGATCTATACAACGAGCTTTGGCCGTTGTCTAAATTTCTTCTTTCTTCTATTCTAATTTAAACATTTTTTTTTCATTTCATTTAATCTCTACTATAAGTAGGACGAGTAATCAAATATTAATACGTTACTGAGGATGACGTCGAATTGAAGTACAAATATATGTCTGAATAACACTGTAAAACAGCAATTTCGCAACAAGGTTAGGCTAGGTTGCAACTGTAAGATGTCATCCTTTGACATCCAAAATTTATGCTGTGTCGCCCTACACGCACACTCACACGATACATCACTTACTTTGATGTCTTCCGTCCTTTAGATCAATATAATGTTTATTTAATGTCTTTAAATTAATGATTTTTATTGCAATAGTTTGTTTTGTATCACGTTCTTCAGCTTTCTTACTTAGCTGTCTAGTTGTAACTTTAATGTCAATTTTTCCTCAGTCACTATATTTTTCACTTTAATTCGTCGTGTTTCAGTTACGTATACTTAATCTGTTACTCGTCTCATATGTATATTCAGCGCTGCTGTTGTCCATTTTCCCTATAGCTGAAGGCAATGTCACTGCTGAGTGGCAATTGTGCATTGCGTCAGCAACTAGGCTGACGGCGATGTCCACCGCACGCATTAGTAGGGGTGCATTTGTGTTACGTAAAGCGTGAAATCGCAGTGCGGTTATACCACTCCTTCCTTATGAAAAGAGAGACTCGAGATCAGTGATCAGATTTGTCACTATTCCTCTTGTTTCTCTGGACTGTCAAAGTGTTTGGTGAGTGACTGAATGTACGGATATTAGGTGTTCCTCCCGTTTTTCTCATTCGTTCAATCAGAACATTTTTTTCCTTTTCACATATGAATAGTTAATATTATTTAATTACTTACATGTAATTGTTTCTAATTTATATTGCACTAAATTTATTGTATTATATATTTATTCAAATAGTGCGTGCTATAACTTTTGATTTATTACATGCAAATTAAAAAATAAGTTTTTTTGTTTTTGTATCATTAATCTAAATTTATTGCTATTCAGTAGCTTTAATAACAAAGTACGAAAATTAAAAAATTAGTTTACAAGTATGGTTTATAAATTTGTAAGAGAGATAAATAAAAATTTTTAATAACCTTATGATTCTGGTTTTCGTGATATCGGTTTTTTCCTTTTTATTCTACTTTCATCATAAAAACGATAACATTAACTCCATCATTTTGTGACTATATATGGTCTTGGTAAATAGCTTGTCTGCTATTTCCATAAGTTCTTTTGGGATTACACCTTATAGTTTATATTAAAGCTAACGTGTACGCGCCCCCTCTTATATATAAATGATCCTATTTTTAATTTTCATTGTTATTAATTAAATCTTTTGCAATTTATGGCGTTTTTGTAGTAGTATATGTACTCTTATTGGCATTAACTTTCATACATTGTAAATGGATTCGTAACCCCATTTGTTCCTTTTGAACTTTCATTCGGTAGGTAATAATTTCTACCGGAATACTAATTCGTTGGAGTAAGTCATTATCATAAAACTGTACTACGGGTTGTATTATGTCAAAAATGTAAAATATTTCAAAAAACGCTCCCATTCGGGGAAGTATATATTTAAAAAAGCCTCGTATAATATTCATTAAACACCCGATGATTTCTTTCAATCGTACCTAGGGTCATGTTCATTATGGTAAGCTGATAGAAAAATTATGTCGATTTTTAGAGAGGGTTGGTATAATTCATGAGAAAATTTCGTTTTTATATTCGGTTCCTAAATCGGTTTTTTAAATTGATATCATTATGCCATAAATGGATGAAGCTTTTTCAAAAAGGCCCGCTTGTCAATTGTTTTACTGTCTTATCAGGGATCTATGAATGGGCTAAAAGGTATTTGACCTAAAGTCGCATCATAATGTAGTACCGCGTCAACTATTCTAAATATCGACCAGGCAAAGGTCCTATTGTATCTACAACTACGACATTCGAAATGGTTCGTCATGGGTGTTAGTGTAAGCATAAATTTTCTTGCTTTTTGGCTTGACTTATTCGAAAAGGCATTTTTATGCAAATTTTGACGTATTAGTTTGACAATGTCACGGGTCATACCTTTCCAATAATATTTCTGTTACGTATTTTGCGTAGCTTTTTTTATTTCCGCAGTGAGTGAACCTCCTTGATATCGGGTCATGTGAGTAAATTTCCATTAATTTAAGTTTTTGTCGTGTCTGTAACTGTTCGACATGCTATATATAATAGTATTTTTATAATTTTTAAAATGTGACTTTCCTGTATTTTTAAAATTGAAATCAGAAAAATATTAAATATCCTGATCACTCTTTTTGCTCATTCTATCTTTCTAACGTTGTGTTACGCTTCTTTTTCAAGCGTCAAAAGTAATAATCTATTGCATTATTTTGTTAAGTAACACAATTATAAGTAACTCGAGTTTTTATGTTTAATATGCCGCCTATATTTTAAATGATTTTATCATTATCGTGTCATGACATATTATGGCTTGTATCCTATGGATTTTCTTGGAAAAATTTTTATGAAAACTTTAGTGCACAGCTCGTAGTTTATCGCGTATTAAAATTTCGTAATCGCAACTTTGATCAGCAATATCGTTACACGTATCAATAGATTACTCGAACAAACAAATGCCAAATTTAAAAATTCACATATGCTAGCCCATATATCCTATGCAAAAATATAACTGTAATAAAATATTGCTATTCAGATTCAAGACCTTTCAGTTTATAATAATATGTCTAATTAATTACAAATGAAAAACTATGATATCCTTCATATAATAAACATATATTATATATTTATTATATATAAAACATACACAAAAAGTATATTGCAAATGTTAAAGTAGACATTAATCAACATATTTAACACGTTTCCCCTGTCCCTTGTCTGCTTCTGTCCTTGTTGCTCTTCTTTATTCAGAATCTTCCGCAATTCTCTTGAAAGTCGATGCGGAGCTCATGGTAGAAATCCCTAGGGATTTAGATCAGCCATGTAAGTCTCTTTAAACTTCTGGGTGGATTACGACTCGTGTTATGATTCAAACGTATTCGAAATTTTGGAAGTAGAAAATAATGTTATAAAGTTTATATGTGATTTTTGAATGGACATGTAAAATGGATACGTTCGTCTCATTGTCCTACGCATTTTTCTG
The DNA here is from genome assembly GCA_029619165.1 of Eurosta solidaginis. NCBI lineage: Eukaryota > Metazoa > Arthropoda > Insecta > Diptera > Tephritidae > Eurosta > Eurosta solidaginis. Next base: position 455 of record JARSSU010009903.1, on the reverse strand, counting down.
AAATTATATTAAAGGTACAAATGGAGGTTGAAACTCGAATTATATTACGTAGACTTTGGTTTCAGAGACTATGTTGAAAATATGTATAGTGGAATATTACCCACATCTCTTTCGAATTGATTTCATTAACGAAATTTATTACAATGTTGGGCCATCTTCCGTGTTGTCATTGTTTTTAATGACCTTTCCATCGTGTATAGAAAATCAACAAAACAAACTGCATTAATTATCTTTCATTCCTCAGATGCCGTGATCTCTTATCTTCCAGTGATATCGGCAACAATGTGTAAATATTTTCTATGAAAAAAAATAGCTAAAACCTCGTTGCAAATGCAAAACCTACGTAAGCCCAACAAAAACAGATGTGTTTTGCTTAATGTTTCACGTATCTTAAAGTGAGAGGAGTCGGTGCTAAATCCCTTTTAATTTTTTGTTTACATTTATTCTTTTTTTCT
>JARSSU010009902.1:0-15346 GCA_029619165.1 Eurosta solidaginis | reverse complement strand
TTACATGTAACTCAGTCGCCTTTGAGAACGTCATACGGGGATTCGATTCAAAAAGTTTGATCACGCAACGAATTTTAAAACGAACGTATATACACAAAGGTACTTGATTCACGGAAATAAGTTGTTGAGCGCAACTGATAAGGCTATAGACGCGACAAAAATTCAGAGAAACGATAGACGTTCATAGAAACCAACATCATACAGAAATTTTAATCAGCGATAGACATAAGCAGAATAATAGAAAAGAAGTAGTGAAAGGACAGTTCCTGCAATTAATTGGAAAACGGAGATTCTGAAGAATTGTAACCTAGCAAAGTTCCATTTTCGTCGAATATTTTGATGGTTGAATTTAACAGACAGGCACTGCATGCATGGGGTTGCAGGAAAGCCAAGGAAAGGGTAAATTTTCATCGCTGGAAGTGGATAAGCTGAATGATTTGTTGCAACAGGAGCTACAAGATTGCATCATTAATGGACCTACACGAGCCTCATGAGGTGGATATTGAGGATGTTGACTCGCGTGAATATCCGTCTTGGCAGCAAGAAATTGGTGAACTCAAAGAAAATATGAGCAGCATAACAAAAAAAGTGAATGGATTACAGGCTATAACACAAGGGCGTAGTGAAACAATCCAGGTTGGAAATAAGAATTTTTAATAAGGGGTAAGCCAACAGCAAATAGCATCTGGGATATCGCGAGCATCAGCCGGAGCTCCAACGCACATTGCAGCAACAATACTAGGGCAATCTACAGAAATTACAGGAGCAACAGGCATGCGGGTTAAAAAGTTAAGTACTCCTGTGCTTGGACAAGTAGGTCACGATTTAATGACGGATGTCCAATCAATGATGACGCATGCTGGTACAAGGTATTCAATGAGGGAGATCATCGGCATTTTGCCAAAGTTTGACCCACTAAAGGGACACCGAGCAACGAGTCAATTAATCACGAAGATCGAACAATTCCGAGATATATATTTATGGAGTAATGAAGAAGTGCTATTCATGCCGGAACAAAAATTAAGAGGGGTAGCAAAAGATTGGGCTGATTCCCAGCCAGTCTTTAGAACTTTGTTTCAATTTATTGAGATGCTAGGGAAAGATTTTCCAAATGCACCAAGGTTAGCCGAAATATATCGCGAAATGGAAGACGCAGGAAAAGGCCCAATAAACCTTTGAAAGAGTACTTTTACGTAATGCTAAGATAGGCTTGGAGCAGAAATATAGATGAAGTAGCAATAAATTCTTATATTATCAATGGTCTAAATGGGAGCATGTCATTATTCTGCATTACAAAATTCTGGGTGACATAATTCTGTAAATTGCAAAAAAAGTCTTCTTGAACAAAATTCTGCTTTCTACAATTGTGCTTTTTCAAAATTCTGAATTTTTAATTCTGGAAGTCAAAATTCCGGAATCATGGCATGGCGTAGCCGGTGTTGGATCGGCTAAGGGTTATTTTTTTAAAGTACGGCCGAAGGCCGCCTACGCAGAAGTGTATACTACGCAGAAGGACATCACCGTGGCGGTAGCCACGGTATACCACACACCCGGACTTGGCATGGCGTAGCCCAGGGTTATTTTTTATAAGCGCGACCGAAGGCCGCCTATGCAGAAATGTATTATACGCAGAATTACTGTGCATGGCGCACTTTTTCAAAATAATTACATGACCTCTTTAACATTGTTAACATTATATTTTAATACAGAATTTGGTAATACAGAATTTTGAAAGCAGAATTTTAGAAAGCAGAATTTTAAAAAAGCAGAATTTTTAAAAGCAGAATTTTGTTTTTAGAATTTTGTACATACAGAATTTCGACACCAACCCGGTCTAAAATAATATGAATCTTTCTAGACGGAGGTCGGAAGTAAGTACGGTGCTATAATTGCAACGAGGCCGAACACATAGCAGGACATAGGGGCACATCCACAGCGAAAAATTAAGTCCACGAAATGCAGCAAATCTTGTGGCATAGCGAAAGCATGGGTAGAAGACAAAGCAGAGTTGTTGTTGTTGTATTAACGATAAAGGCACTGCCCGAAGATTTGGGGAGTGTTGTCGATGTGTATTATTTAAATGCAACTGACTCGTTCGGAAAGTTTCGCGTAAAAAAAAATCCAAAATTATTTTGGGTTTATGGTCAAAACGGCAACTGGCACACGGTGGGGTATTTGATCAATCTAGCTGGTCAAAATTAAGATAGCTTTCTGTTCAAAAAGTGGTTGTATCACTTCATTGTTATGAAAGGGAATATATGACAGTAAATTCACGGTGTTCCGCGAAGAATTACTATGGATCGGGCCCCGGTTTCGTATGGACCCGGGGTAATTTTTTGGAATTACACGCGATATGTATGTCAATATGGGTATCAAACAAAAAGTATTTTACTCCGTATTTCTAGTGACATTTTTAAGAAGGGTTACCCTTGGGGTTGCCACCTCAACTTCTTTTTATATTTATTTTTAAATCCACTATCATCTCGGAAACGGCTTAACCTATTCGAATCAAATTTAGGACATCAATATAGTATTACATTTTAAGACTTTTCACCTTGGTGTTTCCACTGAGAATGTTTTCACAAGGATGCCACCTTTTGCCAATAAGGGTATCAGTCTCCTACAAAATTGATCACCACTCCAAAAAATCGCGGGTATGCAGCCGTTTTTGTTATTAAACATTGAAACAAACATAAGCTTATGTATTGCCAAGAAATTACTGACATGATATGCCATGAAAAAAGGATATATCTTTTTGTTTGAAAAAAATTTAATATTGAAAAGTAGTAGTATTACAAGTAGAATAACTCAGTTAACACATGCGATTTAAAAGATTTAACATATGAATTAAAAATACATTTATCTGTCCTAAAAGAAAATATAACTAGAATTGGTTAAGGCTAAACAAGTTAACAAGTATTTAGGTTAGAAGGGTATATTGACTTTTAATCCAAAAATATATTGAACTGCACACAATTTTTATACCACTTTAAATGTGCGCGTTTAGCCCCGTTGACGTTGCAGATGGGTTTTGGGGTATTTATACTATTCAGTGGACATCTGGGAACGCCAGTGAGTACATTTAAAAAAAATTAAATTGGAGTATTTTGAAAAATCGACTTTTGGCCAGCTAGATTGATCAAATACCCCACCATGCGGCATATAACGTTATTTTTCCGATTTCAAAAATATAAACTCTTACGGTTGCCATTTGGCTTAATTTGTTTGTGCCAAAAAAAAAGCGATGTACTAAATTATTCTATGTAATTTATATTTTATAAAATATACTGGAATAAATATATTTTTTAACTTAATTTTCAATTTGTTTGCTTATATTTCATTTTTTATATTATTTAGTATTTTAGTTAAATGTCTTGTATTGTTTCGTGTTTTATTTATTTTATGCTATTTTGTTTACTTCCTTCTATTTTATTTTATCTTAAAGAAAAATTAATGAAAGTCGCGATAACCTCCGAAGAGATCTAAGGCGGGCTTCTCTTCCAATTTGCGTCGTGCTCCTTTTTAATGTTTCCTACAAATTTGCGGGACTTGTTTTATGCCGACTCCGAACGGCATCTGCAAGGCAGACGAGTTTTCACTGAGAGCTTTTCATGGCAGAAATACACTCGGACTGCTTGCCCAGCACTGCCGAGGAGCAAACCCGCTTAGAAAAATGTTCTTCTAATTGAAAAAAACCTGTTTCTAATATTTTGATGTTGCTTTGCCCGTGAACCCACGATCTTCGATGTGATAGGCGCAGCTCGCTACCATCACACCACGACGGCCGTGGTATTTTTATACTCAGTTGAGCAGAGCTCACAGTGTATATTAACTTTGATTGGATAGCGAATCGAGATAGATATAGACTTCCATATATCAAAATCATCAGTATCGAAAAAAAATTTTATTGAGCCATGTCCGTCCGTCCGTCTGTCCGTTAACATGATAACTTGAGTAAATTTTGAGGTATCTTGATTAAACTTAGTATGTATGTTCCTGGGCACCATGAACGATATCAGACTATAACCACACCCACTTTTTCGATGTCGAAAATTTCGAAAAACGGAAAAAGTGCGATAATTCATTACCAAAGAAGGATAAAGCGATGAAATTTGGTAGGTGAGTTGAACTTATGACGCAGAATAGAAAATCAGTAAAATTTTGGACAATGAGCGTTGCACCGCCTACTTTTAAAAGAACGTAATTTAAAAGTTTTGCAAGCTGTAATTTGCAGTCGTTGAAGATATCATGATGAAATTTGGCAGGAACGTTACTCCTATTACTATATGTATGCTTAATAAAAATGGCAAAATTGGAGAACGGCCAGGACCACTTTAAAAAAAATTTTTTTAAGTCAAATTTTAACAAAAAATTTACTCTGCACTCTAAATAAAATTTTTACACGAACAAAAGACACAATCGAAAAGGAGCAACAACATAATGTGATATACGAAATCAAATGCAAGGGAAAAGCTGGCGAAGACTGCAACAAAATTTAAATAGGGACAACAAAAGATCATTAGGAATACGAATAAGCGAACATAAAGCAGACGCAAGAAACAAAAAGACCTCTACGGCACTTTCGCAACACCTATCAATACACAATCACTCAGCTTATTTTTCGAATGCGCGTATATTGGACATAGAAAGAAGAACAAAAACAAGGCTAACACTAGAAGGCTTGCGAATACAACAAAGAATAAAAGACTGTGTGAACTTCAAAGAGGACGTAGACAATATCAACTGTGCTTACTTCACAGCAATCAAAAAGCCCACAGAGTGATGAGATGAGCAACGCAAAGGATGCAGCGCGGATATATGTATATAGTTTTGAAAAAAATTTTTTATTTAATTGAATGTAATGTAAGTGAAATTCTCAATGTTGTGTAAAATGTTTCTTTTGCAAATAATTGTTTTATGTTATTAATAAAAACAGATCTCCCTGAGGAAGGTCCAAAATGTACCGAAACGCGTAGGAGGATAAAGGAAAACTTAGTTTTTCGCTTAAAAACCACCGGCGTAATAGCTCTTGTATAAAATAACCCAAACATAATAAACATTGGCCCATCAAACAACTGAAGAAAAAAAAATTTAATATCTTTACAGTATATAAGTAAATTATGTCAACATTCGATTCCAGTAATGATATGGTGCAATAATTTACAAAAATTAAAGAAAATGTCAAAATGGGCGTGGCTCCGCCCTTTTTCATTTTATTTGCCATAAGTCAGACAAAAATTTACCAATCCTTGTGAAATTTGGTAGGGGCTTAGATTCTAGGACGATAACTGTTTTCTGTGAAAAAGGGCAAAATCGGTTCAAGCCACGCCCAGTTTTTATACACAGTCGACCGTCTGTGCTTCCGCTCGGCCGTTAACACGATAACTTGAGCAACAATTGATATATCTTTACTAAACTCAGTTCACGTACTTATCTGAACCCGCTTTGTATTGGTGTAAAAAATGGCCGAAATCCGACTATGACCACGCCAACTTTTTCGATATCGAAAGTTACGAAAAATGAAAAAAATGCCATAATTCTATACCAAATACAAAAAAAGCTAAGAAACATGGTAATTGGATCGGTTAATTGACGCAAAATATAACTTTAGAAAAAACTTTGCAAAATGGTTGTGACACCTACCATATTAAGTAAAAGAAAATGAAAAAGTTCTGCAGGGCGAAATAAAAAACCCTTGAAATCTTGGCAGGAATACTGTTCGTGGTATTACATATTTAATAATTAAATTAGCGGTATCCGACAGATGATGTTCTGGGTCACCCTGGTCCACAATTTGGTCGATATTTGGAAAACGCCTTCACATATACAACTACCACCACTCCCTTTTAAAACCCTTATTAATACCTTTAATTTGATACCCATATCGCACAAACACATTCTAGAGTCACCCCTGGTCCACCTTTATGGCGATATCTCGAAAAGGCATCCACCTATAGAACTTAGGCACACGCCCTTTTAAAATACTCATTAACACCTTTCATTTGATACCCATATCGTACAAATAAATTCTAGAGTCGCCCCTGGTCCAATTTTATGGCGATATCTCGAAAAGGTGTCCACCTACAGAACTAAGGACCACTCCCTTTTAAAATACTCATTAACACCTTTCATTTGATACCCATATCGTACAAACACATTCTATAGTCACCCCTGGTCCACCTTTATGGCGATATCTCGAAAAGGCGTCCATCTATAGAACTAAGGCCCACTCCCTTTTAAAATACCCATTAACACTTTTAATTTGATACCCATATCGTACAAACAAATTCTATAGTCACCCCTGGTCCAGCTTTATGGCGATATCTCGAAAAGGCGTCTACCCAGAGAACTAAGGCCCACGCCCTTTTAAAATACTCATTAACGCCTTTCATTTGATACCCATATCGTACAAACAAATTATATAGTCACCCCTGGTCCACCTTTATGGCGATATCTCGAAAAGGCATCCACCTATAGAACTTAGGCCCACGCCCTTTTAAAATACTCATTAACAATTTTCATTTGATACCAATATCGTACAAATAAATTCTAGAGTCACCCCTGGTCCACCTTTATGGCGATATCTCGAAAAGGCGTCCACCTATAGAACTAAGCCCCCGCCCTTTTAAAATACTAAATAACACCCTTCATTTGATACTGTAGTGTAAACAGCCAACAATTTAATGCCAAATATTTAAATCAGTCTAATATGCTACCCTGATACAAAAATAGTCTAAATGTTCATCAACACATAAATATGCATTTGATAATTATTGCTGACATAGCCATTCACACGATTTAATACAGGTGTGTGTACAATACACAACCAAACAAATTTGAATTCTAGCAAATTTGCAAACATTGCATTTCCCATAGAAGTCACAGCTCAACACAGATGTGTAGGTACATATTTTGTATCGAGTTGTATGTAGGTATGTAAGTATGTATGCTTAAGGTAGATATGCATGTAAGTATGTATGCTTAAATGTAAATATGTATGTAAGAATATGTTTAGAATAATTTAATATAAATAAGCTGAAATATTTGAATAAAGATTCATTCAGAATTCACTCATTAAGGTCACAACTCTTTGTATTGCATTTTAATCTTTTACAATACCCATATCGTACAAACAAATTCTAGAGTCAGCCCTGGTCCACCTTTATGGCGATATCCCTAAATGGCGTCCACCCATAGAACCAAGGCCCACTCCCTTTTAAAATACACATTAGCACTTTTCATTTGATATCCATATCGTATAAACAAATTCTAGAGTCACCCCTCGTCCACCTTTATGGCGATATCTCGAAAAGGCGCCCACCTATAGAACTAAGGCCCACGCCCTTTTAAAATACTCATTAACACCTTTCATTTGATACCCATATCGTACACACAAATTGTAGAGTCACTTCTGGTCCTTTTTATGGCGGTATCTCGAAAAGGCGTCCACCTATAAAACTAAGCCCACGCCCTTTTAAAATACTCACTAACACCCTTCATTTGATACTCATATCGTACAAACAAATTCTAGAGTCCGCCCTGGTCCACCTTTATGGCGGTATCCTTAAATGGCGTCCACCTGTAGAACTATGACCCACTCCCTTTTAAAATACTCTTTAATACCTTCTATTTGATGCCCATGTCATACAAACACATTCCAGGGTTACCCTAGGTTCATTTTCCTATATGGTGATTTTTCCTTATTTTGTCTCCATAGCTCTCAGCTGAGTACGTAATGTTCGGTTACACCTTTTTCCTTATTTTGTCTCCATAGCTCTCAGCTGAGTACGTAATGTTCGGTTACACCTGAACTTAGCCTTCCTTACTTGTTTTAATTACTTTTTATTTAACTTTCTATCGTATGCCCCTTTTTTTTGTCTATGGCATGCTTTGCCTTCCATATATTACCCCACGATATTTATTATTAGTCTAACTATGCTGGTGATATATGTATATCTCTAAATGGATATGATTAGTTTAAGGGTTCCAGCTCATTACACTTTCTTAAGAATTACATAATATTTGAAAAATGTATGTGCATGTAATTTGTTTAGCTTAGTGTGCCTAGAGCATTTCTTCACTACTACTTAAAAAATTTACTGAAGCCTTTTTAACATTGTCACTCACTTGGGTGGTAAGAAAGATATCGTTGCTTAACTAAAAATAGTACAAAATTATGAAAGATTTCTGTTTTTTAATCAAAATAAATTACAAAAACGTTTGTGCACTGAGCTGAAGCTAAAATTATTTTCACCAACAACTTTTAAATTACAATACTGAAATTATTTTCAGATCTACTACAACTACCACTGAGTGAGGCCGCAATTTTTCCACTCACTATTCAACTGTTAACGCATTAATGCACTGAATGCATAGAGTGAGTTGAAAAAAATACAAGTTGGTCGAATTTCGACCGAAGGCGATACTAATATATATTCGCTGTGTTTTTTACCGCATATACAAATGCGTTTAATCTTTGCATGTACTGCTAAGTGCATAACTTTATCTGGACTTATGAAATGCTTTCGCAGAAAATTGGTCCCAAAAAGTGTGTGTCCACTTTTATTATTTCTCCACATCTTGCTAAACTGGTTCTAAAAATTTTCAAGTAGTTTTTGTTATGTGCTCAAATTTCATAGAAAAGTGTGGTTTATTACTGTATTTATAAAAATTTCCCAAAAAGCATTTAAAAAACTGCTAAAAACAAACACATGTTAAGTGCTGATTACTATTATATTTAGAGAAAATAATGTAAGAAGCAGTGTGTGTTGAGCATTCTTCAGGCGCGGCCGTGCTAGTCCCATACATAATATTCCATAATTAAATATCACTTTTCATATTAAACTCTTATTTCTCTAAATTCAAATAAATACATAAGTACATATGTGTGTACGAAACAGTTACATGTAACTCAGTCGTCTTTGACAACGTCAGAAAGGGATTCGATTCAAAGAAGTTTGATCACGCCACGAATTTTAAAACGAAAGTATATACACAAATGTACATGATTCACGGAAATAAGTTGTTGAATGCAACTGGTAAGGCGATAGACGCGATAAAAATTCAGAGGAACGATAGACGTTCATGGAAATCAACATCACACCGAAATTTTAATCAGCGATAGACACAAGCAGAGTAATAGAAAAGAAGTGAGTAAGATTTTTATAGTGAAACGACAGTTGCTGCAATTAATTGGAAAACGGAGATTCTGAAGAATTGTAAGCTGCAAAGTTCCATTTTCGCCGAATATTTTGATGGTTGAATTTAACAGACAGGCAATGCATTCATGGGATTGGAGGAAAGCCAAGGAAAGGGTAAATTTTCATCGCTGGAAGTGGATAAGCTGAATGCTTTGTTGCAACAAGAGCTAGAAGATTGCAACATTTATGGACCTATACGAGCCTGGTGAGTTGGATATTGAGGATGTTGACTCGCGTGAATATCCGTCTTGGCAGCAAGAAATTGGTGAACTCAAAGAAATAATGAGGAGCATAACAAAAACAGTGAATGGATTACAGGATATAGCACAAGGGCGTAGTGAAACAATCCAGGTTGGAAATAAGAATTTGGAACAAGGGGTAAGCCAACAGCAAATAGCATCTGGGAAATCGCGAGCCTCAGCCGGAGCTCCAACGCACATTGCAGCAACAGTACCAGGGCAATCTACAGAAATTACAGGAGCAAAAGGCATGCCGGTTAAAAAGTTAAGTACTCCTGTGCTTGGACAAGTAGGTCACGATTTAATGACGGATGTCCAATCAATGATGACGCATGCTGGTACAAGGTATTCAATGAGGGAGATCATCGGCATTTTGCCAGAGTGTGACCCACTAAAGGGACACCGACCAACGAGTAAATTAATAACGAAGATCGAACAATTGCGAGATATATATTTATAGAGTAATGAAGAAGTGCTATTCATGCCGGAACAAAAATGAAGAGGGGTAGCAAAAGATTGGGCTGATTCCCAGCCAGCATTTAGAACTTGGTTTCAATTATTGAGATGTTAGGGAAAGATTTTCCAAATGAACCAATTTTAGCCGAAATACATTGCGAAATGGGAAGACACAGTAAAAATCATGAAAGCGTTCGCTAAATTTAATACATGATTCTAATAGAGAATTTTCTGGGGATCAAGAATATACAACTGTTTTTTCAAAGAAAATTATAGTGTACCAGGTAGAGCCGCTCAAAGTTGACCAATTTTCAACATTGGGAAAAATTTGAAATTTTTCTTCTTTTTCGTTGTATTTAAAATGATTTTTTGAGTAAATAAGGCGGCCGGTTTTCGTTTTCTTGTATAGCAATTAAAGATAATTTAATTTAGGATTGAAACAAAAACAAAAAATTGTTTTTTTTTGGTAAAAAGTTGGCGGATATACCTGTTTTTCGAAATGAATTTTTAATGGAAAAAAATGTTAAAATATGTACTCCGTCAAATTAACAGTAGTTATTTGTGAAATATTCAGTTATCTAAATTCATAAAGTCTACCTGCGTCCAGCTGCAACTTCACTTTTTACACCAAATAAAGTCAAAACAACCTTGGGCATAAAGTACGGCCGTAAGGTCGTTTTTGTTGTTGGAACTTGTTAACATCATACACTTTTTTAGTTACGAATTATACACCTGAAATTCATTTTAATAATTTGAGTAGGTATATAAAGCTATCCATCATACGATGCACATTATCATTCGTCTTTTGGAGATTAAAGAACTAAGTATTCTGTTTACTTAAATTAAGTGAATTGTATTTTTAAATATAGTTCATAGTTTAATATTTAGTCAGATACACTCTAAGCCAATTCTAATATGTATCTAGAAAACTCGAAACTATTTGCGGTGTTTAAATCTACAAAGTCAAGACGGGACTTCGTTGAGGCTATTATGAGAGAATTAGCGAGTGAAACAAGCATTAAAGTAAAGGAAGACCCGCAAGAAAAAATTGGTTTACAATACATTATGATAGAAAGAAAATGGAAGGACGTCTATCGTAACAATTCAAAATTTCTAAGTAAGCATGAAAAGTGGCTAGCTGACAAAACTTTTTTGGACGACCAACAAAACCCATAGAAGAGTGTTCTACCTACGCAAGGAAAGGGAAGCTGTCTGATACCACAAAAGCTATGGCCACGACTCATCTTTCAGAAGCACTGGCTATTAAATATAAAAAAGACGAAGAAAACGTGAAGTCTCATATAACAGAAGCAGTTGCGGTAGCAAGTCCAGTGCGACTGATGAGGATCAAAACAGCATTCCCACACCACCAAATGCGCTACCTAGGAAATACACTCCCGAAGAAGATTTGGCGCTGTTTATAGATCTCGGTTTAACGAAGAAAAAATATATTATATTTCGGAAGTCATTATTCCAACGTGGATACAAAAAAATTACTCAAGCCAAGAAAGAAGCAGTTCCCCTAAGTCCCAAAATAGCCGAAGTATCAGCTGAAATTGAGCTGCAAAACGTCTACACGACTCCTTTAAAGTTTTACTGAAGAAAAGTTGAAATCACTGCCAAAGGAGCTAGCATTGATAACTAAGTGGGGCTGTGATGGATCATCAGGACAAAGCGCATATAAACAAAGAATAAATGTAGGCGATGAAACAATTACAGATAGTAATATTTTTATGGCTTCTATTGTTCCACTACGACTAAAAGATCAAGCTTCAGAATATTGGAAAAATCCACGTCCGTCATCAACTATATTGTGCCGCCCGATATTATTCAAATACGAGAAGGAGTCTTCGGAACTCATAAAGAGAGTGATATAAAAAATCAAATTGCCAAATTAGAACCAACAATAATTGAAATTGAAGAGGGGAATGTCATTACAATAAAGCATGATTTTCTTCTAACAATGGTCGATGGAAAAGTTTTGAACTTAATAACAAATACGACATCTACAATGAAATGTCCAATTTGAAAGAAGAGCCAAAACGACTTTGAAAATCCTGATGACGAACTAAATTATGAGTATGGAATATCCCCTTTGCATGCTAGGATAAGATGTATGGAATTTGTTTTGAAGCTGGCTTATACTCTACCACAACAAGGACAATACAATATGTAAGGAGAAACAAAACAGGAAAAAAAAATAATTCAGGATGCATTCTATAAAGAGATTGGCCTTAGAGTTGGCTGTCCAAAGTATGGATACGGAAATACAAATGATGGTAACTCCTCAAGAAGATTTTTTGAAAACGATGAAGTGACTGCTCGCATAACAGGAGTTGATAGAGATATTGTGAAAAGATTGGGAGTAATCTTAAATATTTTAAACTGTCATGAACCAGTTAATGGACCCAAATTTGGAGAATATGCATCTAAAACTACAAAGTTGCTGCATCAAAAGTATCCTGAGAAGAAACTTACACCAACGGCACATAAAATTTTAGCACATGGAAAAGATTTAATAGAGTACCAGCGCTTACCATTAGGAGAATTGCCTGAAGAAGCTCAAGAATCTAAGAACAAGGACTACAAAAGATATAGACGACCTGCAAAGTATCACGAGTTAGACAAAACGAAGACCTTTTCAACATGTTAGCTATCTCTTCTGATCCAGTCATATCATCTATGAGGTATGTAAGAACACAAAAAGATCTCACAGATGCGTATAGCTCAGAAATTATTGCTTTGTTAGATATACATATGTTCCAGTGACGATGACTATGTTAAGATAAAATAAGTTTGGCTTGTAAATTACATGTAAAATTTTACGATGCATTTTAAAGCACCTTGTTATTGTGGCACCAAAAACGGACATTTGAGTTTTATAAGAGTATTGCCATTTAAAAGAAACAATCCGTCTATCGATTTTGGTAGTTATTGATTACGTGACTACTTAGATACAACTTTTTATCATAAGTGGGCAGTGCCACGCTATCTTATCAAAATCATTAGTTTATCTTATTTAATGCTTAAATATGTCATTATAAGACAAATCTCATTTTATTTCTTTTATTTTTTACTAAAAACACAATTTTTTGAAGCACCCTGTATCTGTGACATTCTGAGCTTACACACAGTAAAACTTCATATAATTAGCTTTCATTTGCATTTTAAATTTTTAAAATATCTTCATTGGTTCAAAAGTTATGCAAAGAAAAAACTCAAAAGGCGCCACTGTGCAACGTGAGGCCGCCAATAAGAATCTTGAAGAGTTTGGAGGTGGTATAGTCGAAGCAGACCACAAGATCAATATCGTCATGCAGCTAGACAGTAGGGAAGTGCAAGCTTGATTAATCATGGTGGCAGGCGAATTTATGCCATATGAGTTACTCATCGTTCGTGATGTGTTATGTAGTGGCGATGCAAAATTTTACATCCATTCAGGAGTGTTGAGGATAGAAGAGCCAGTGCCACAGATAAAATAAACATCGTGAATGGTTGTAACTCCAGCAGTTGAGCACCTTGTTAGATTAGTACGAAGATTGTTTTCAGAAGATTTGTCAGCTTTAGGAAAATGCAACCTGGCTGAAATGGAGATACAAGTCACCACTGATAAGCCAATTGTGAGAAAGCGATATCAATTGCTATTTTCGAAACATCCGGTGTTGTCAAGGATTGTGAAAAATCTATTGAATCACAATATCATTCGTCCAAGTACGTCCCCACATGCAGCTCCAGTGGTCTTAGTTAAGAAGTCTAACGGTGAAGACAGAATGTGTGTCGACTTCCGGGTACTCAATGCAGTGACTGTTAAAAAACCCTTCCCAATGCCTAGAGTAGAGGAACAGTTAGGGAGATTAGGGAACAACCGATTCTATACCACACTGGATATGACCGCGGGATATTCTATCATATCCCAATTAAGGAAGAGAGCAAACAATACACTGCGTTTCTTACGAATGGTCTGTTTGAGCACAATATTATGCCCTTCGGGTTGGTGAACGCACTTATGGTATTTCACTAGGTGGTGTTTGTTTAACTTTGTAAATTTATTTCTTTGAATTCTTGTAATTTTCAACATGTTTCCAAATAATATTTTTCAATGTTGAATTCAGATATATCAAAAATTTTCATTCATTGAAGTTTGTTAAACAAAAAAAAATAAATAAAAGATTTTAATAAACTATAATCGAAATAAAAAAAAAGAATTTAATTTGTAACCACAATTTGGCGATCCTCCCTGTACGCCTAAAATGTGCTACCACAAACTAATATAACTAACTGTGCACCTAAAATCAAACAAAGGACTAAATTTTGAATCTATAAATCTTATAAAATAAAATCGCTAAATGCCATGTACGCACATAACTTCACACAGAATGCTCCGATTTTAAAACGGTTTTTTGTCTTTGAAAGCTTAGCTACGTGAGATGGGACAGTTAATATAATTTGAAGGTATATATTATAGGGGCGTGGCAAATTGTCAAAACGTAGTAAAAAATCATATAACTTTTGTTTACACAGCTATAACTCATAATCGGATGGATGGATTTAAAAAATTCTAGTTTTCAGTAAAACTTTGAAATATTTGCCTTCGTTCTGCATCATACTTCATTCCTTTTTTATATCAGCCAAGTTGTTTAAATAAAACTAACATTTTTACCAAAAAATGCGTATGTGTGGTTGTTTGGTGTCAACTGTGCGCGCAAATTGCTTTTGAGTTTGGCGACACATATGTAGCAGTCGCTGCGTTATTTAACTTCGGGAGTACATTTATATGTATGGATGTATGCACATATGTATTTTCATATCATATCAGCTTGGCATATGTATGTACATACATATTTATGCGTTGTTGCCAAGTTAATGCAACATAAATGGTTAAGAATGCAAAACTCTCTCGAAAAATACTCTTTCGTTAAAAATATTGAACATTTCCTTAAAATTTTTAAAAAAGTTAAATTTTTTGTAATTTTTGCATATATATGCTAATATTTGTGCAATAAGGAAATTTAATTCTTCAATATATTTTTTATGCTAGGTAATCCTGGGACGTGTTTTTACAATATGGCTATCAAATGGAAGCTGTTTCTGAGTACTTTGATACGGGGAATTTTTCGTACCTCTGGGTGACTATGGTCTCGAGATATAGGCCAAAACGTCAACCCGGATACCCCTAGACAGTGTTTACACAATATGGATATCAAATGAAATCGGTTGATGAGTGCTTTAGTACAGGACGGTTTTCATACCTATTGGTAACTAGAGTCTCGAGATATAGGCCAAAACTTGGATAAGGGTAAAACTAGGATGTGTTTTTACATTATGGGTATCAAATTGAAGCTGTTGATGTGTGCTTTAGTATAGGGTAGTTTTCATACCTATTGGTGACTATGGTCTCGAGATATAGGCCAAAACGTGGACCCGCATTCCCCTAGAATGTGTTTGTAATAT